>WJFA01000018.1:0-128303 GCA_009870155.1 Pseudobourletiella spinata | reverse complement strand
TATATGTATGTTTGTGTGTGCGTCAAAATCTTACTGAGTCCCTCTGATTCCGCTGCACACATACCCACACACATGAACAGATAATGAAATGCTCTCATGCTACCCCTCGTGAACTCGGTCGCACCTTAATAGATCCTACGTATTATGGTGGTCCTATAGGTATGCCCTAATGGAACGAAGAAGAATTGCTCTGCACGTGGTACACATAATGTATACAACTTACGGAACGATAGAGCTTTCGTTACATTCAAGTATGCTCCCCCTTTACCCTCTCCCGCTTGCCTTCACCTTCCTGTTTGTTTTCATCATCTCCGTTCTGCCCCTGGAGTTGGACGAAAACAAATATACCGGACGGGATGGGATGACAGGAGTCATTCAACCTGGTCCTTTTTTCGTGGTTTGAACTTTAAAGTTGTCCACATCATCGTCTGAGCAATGTCATTGTGGTTGTCTGTCGTCATGCTTTGTAGCATCTTTCGTTTTCCGCCTTACTGATACGGAGCATGGCGGGACTCACTCGCACACACAGAGTCACACGTTTCTGTTCAAGTGATCTTTTGTTGTTTATTGAAGAAGAAGCCTTTTTATTGCTGGCAAAAGTTTTTTGTCATACTTATAGCTTCATCAATCACATTTCTCCTCCACATCGACATCCTCATTTTCTGTTCATTTTCTACGCATATGCGCACACAAATTCACTGTGAGATTCAGCTTTTCGCATCTCCCTGTGTACTTCGGTGCGAATGCAATACTTTTTTGGGGCGAGCGGAGAATTGGCTCTCTGGAGAAAGATTGAAATCCATGCGGAGTGTTCTTTCAATGCGAAGAGGAATGGACTGAAAACCTGAGAGATACAATATAATTATTAGCAAGGATTCTTGCGCCTTTGTTTTTTGAGCTCCTTGGATTTAATAGCAAATTACCCGATATGAAGTTTGCTCTTTTTGGTGTGTAGTGTGGTGTGGGCGTTGATGGTGCGAGGTAAGAAAGGAAGAGGGAATGGCAGGGTTCTTCAGCATTTCCCTGAAGTTTCCCTAACACCGTCGTGGAAATGTATTACTTTTGAGCTAAGTTTATTCTCTTCAAAGAATTCACTGGATGAAAACAAAGGGACAAAGAGTGGATGCGGTGAGAGAGAAACAGATTAGGGAGAAGAAATTTGGGTGCGTACGTGTGTGTTTGTGTGTGTGAGGGGGGTTGTGTGTTTGTTTGGCAGGAATGAGTTTGTGTATTTGTGTGGTGGGGGAGGGGGGGACAAATTTTGGATGAGAGGAGGGGTCACGTTTAAGATTATCCATGTGAGGGAGGAGGTTGTATTAATTTGTTTGTATTGGGGGAGGGGTATGAGTCTGCCTGTGCGGCGTAAGGTGAGGGAGTATGGATTTGCTTGTTTGGGGAGTAGTGTACTATTGCGTTGGTGCGTGAGGGAAGGGATACTAATGGGGTACGTGCATGTGTTCTTGGGTTCTTCAAATGTGAACCCCTGTTCATCTATATGGGATAAAGGACTTGCAGACAATTTTGCGAGGCCTTCACTTCTGAGGTGCTGTACTTGTAGTTCATGTCCTCTTCTTAAAGTCTGTGATACTTTGGTCACGTAACTCATTTAGCAACGGTCCAAATGGATTCGCAGGCCACACACATTTCCCTCCGGTAATTCCAAATTTGTAGCTGCCCTGCGAATACACTATCCTGACCTTCATATATTCCTTCTCGACCACTTAGTGCAAAGATGTTCCTCCGTTACTTTTCACTACAGTTTTCAGATTTCTGTGCAGTTTCGTTATGATTCTATATTCATCACTTTATTGGTAATCATCGGGTATAAATTTAGTGAAGATGAGTTGTGCCATCCCTATTTGCATTTTTATACAAGCGCATGGATATTAATGCCCCTGATTCTTTGCTATGAGACGTATGCAGGCTGCAGAGTATCGTGGGTGTAGTAGATTATGGTTCTGTATGTACAAATATACATCACAAAGTTTAACGAGCAACCAATTCGAATCCTTCTGACACGAATTGCGGGAGGGGGCTTGCCCGGATGTGTTTGAAGATAATGTTTTATCCTTGATATTTGATGCGGCACGACACAAAAATATCCCAACTTTACTGCTCGCTTTTATTTTCTATTGCTTCCTCCGCCTCACTACACTAAATACATATGTATACATGTGCTGTTCTAGGACTGTGAGTGGAACAAATTTGTCATGCGGTTTTGTGAAGAACCGAAAATTGCAGGGGTTGTGCTAACCTCTCGTATTCCACGTCAACGCTATGGGTTTATGCCATTCGCGGCGACGTTTTACGACGGAAAGGCTTGAAGAATGTGATATACATTTGGAAAAATGGGCACCATTAAATAACCGCTTAACCGAATCTGATTGATGTTATTATTGCAAAACCACATAGTCGTCGCAGTTTCGACTAGCTGTGTGATATGCTGACGATGACGAAACAGAGGGGAAATGAAGGATACATTAGTGAACCACCTTTCCTTTAAGGTAAACTACAGAATTACTCGGTCTACCTTGGCATATTACTACGTAGGGGAAGGAACAGTTATGTGCTACCGCTCCATACAGCGACGTTTCATACAAGAATCGTACAAATGCGTACTATCTGCTGTTTTTTTCCGCTCCTCTCTGCTCCTCCGAAGGACGTCGTGTTCCGTTTAACTTCACCCGTACACATAGTGTCTACCGTTGCAGGCATATGCAGACATGATCGTCACAGTATTGGTATATGTGGTTTCAGCTGCACTACTGAGAGCACATTCCCACGCGGGCCGGCTTAATCATGAAAATTATCTTCAAAGACTTTGTCCCTAAAAATCTCATTATTTTTCATTATCCCCCCACCACACACACACATGCACGCACTTAAACTGATGCCGCCCGTGCCGACCGAGTCTGAATGCAGTAAGAGCTGGAGAGGGAATTTGTGGTATGGATTGCCGAAGCAATGACCGCACGTAGAAGACACCGTAGCGACGGGGTCAATGCTGCGGTGCATACTCATAAAGGTCGCGAGGTAGGCTAAACTAAAACGCTACAAAGTCTTATAAGGTGGTTTAAATGACACCATAACAGGTTTTGCCTCATTACGCTCACTTTCAATAACCGATAGAATGAACCACAAAGTATGGCTTCCAATACAGGGGAATCACGTTTCAGACGCCCTTTACCGATTTAATGTATTAATGTAATGATAATGTAATGTGCAAGTAATGTCTCTGCGTTTGGTACTTCTTTATGCCTGACTGACTTCTCTAAAGCGTTGAAAACCTGACGTACTGAGAGTCTGTCTGAGATGGTCCCCAGCTATTAGATTGATGCAAAGCCAAGGGCGTCATTTTCTCAGGAGTGAACAGGGACAAGGCACATGCTTTACACACTCTTCGCTGAGTGATTACAAAACAGTTGGAATGGACAGTGTTCACATAGGCACACTTGTTATGCACTTTGTTTTTCACGTTGAATCTATCTTGGCTGTTGTTTACATCACATAACGGGTACTGTACTAGAGAAATGCGGCGGGTAGGATTGACCTTGGTTTTGCACTGCATACCATTGTTGAAAGGGTCAGGTCTGTTAGGTAGCTGTTGTAAATGCAGAAACAAATACCGAAAAGTCTCTCAAGGGAACAAAGGGTTATGACCCCATTGGTTTATGTGGAGACGTTGCTTTCAATAGTTGGAAGATAAAGGCATAACTGTCGTAAGCGTTTGAGGCCGGTGAGTTGGTGACTTTGATGCTGCTGCTGGTGTTTGTGAACCGAAGTATGATAGCTCGGTGTCGGATTAGTTTTGTTGTTTTTTCCATTTAAGCCATGTTCTTGCAGCCAGTTGAGTTTTTCATTTAACGACAATTATGAAATTAATATGATTGGATGGATTTCTAGCTTGAGTTGAGAGGACTTTAGAAATAGTGTTAACCGGTGAAATATGAGCTATTCATGTTTGTGACAGAGTGATTGGTTTTACGAAGCCGAAACGGCGAGTTTGTGGCACACAGTGAGATGCGCGCCGACAGATTTTATTTATTAAGTCATAGCCGCTACTAGCCAGACCGATTGCCAACTCGGCAAAGCGAGCTCGGTGACATTGTCATTACATCTTAATGGGCGGCTAATTACTCAAATTAGCAGGAACTTCCCTGCAGCAGTTGAATTTGACCAACGCTAGGCAGTCTTTACTTTGAAGCCTTTTCCAAGTACATGTACTGACAGGGGGATAATAGATATTAGGGAGTAAGCGCATCCGAGGACAGTCCATGCTTTTGGACTGCAGTATGATACAGTGGGCGGTGAGAACGGCGTGAACATGACGATGAGACGCTCACCGGCAAGATGTGGGGGAGAAGTGCCATAAAACATGAGACGTTAAGGTCGCGAACTGTACATGGTCATAAGATAAAATAACGGCATCTCATTGGGAACATAAATATTCTTAATCCTGCCGAGCCTTACTGCAAAAAAGGCCGGCAATTTTAGCATTTTACAATTTTCCCCTTCAAAAATCATCATCATCCCAATAATCATAGAGTGAGACAGGGAAGAAGACAGGTACGCAGGGTAGGGCTCACTGTAGTACTCTTTCCCAAAGGTCCCTCTCGGATTTAAAAACATCATCGCGTTTTCCGCTCTAAAGGACACTCGCTCAATTTACCTCATAACTGCCTACCCTCCAGCAGTGATATAATCCCAATTAACCAGTCACCCCTTGTGCCACAACGTACGTGAGTGCCTCACCACAGTGCCATAACTCTCGCTAATCGGAAAGGAAAAATTATTGCAAAGGTTATGCAGTCACTTGAAGGAATTCACGTTCTCTAAACTGATAGTTAAAGTTTCTGCATGGTCGACGAGTAGTGCCCAAGTACAGTAACTACAGACATTCAAAAAGAGCGACCGGAGAGTCGTGCACAGGTAATCGTTGAGTGCAGACCGCTTGGCAGACTGGACGACGGCACACCATGTTGGCATTTCATTAAGCGCGGAGTCATTATTTGCCAGCTCTACATCCTAACGTTGGTCACTAAGGGAGACCCAGACTGGCTAAACACACGTTCCACATACACACACAAATATACACCAAGGGGACTGCCTGCAAGTAACTACGCGAACAACATGCTGAACGTGGGCAATTAACTGTTTCTTTGCTCTTGATTCAATGACTACTTCAATATATATGTTTACAATTCGTTCCACACGCTGATTTGGAGTTTTTCGAGGCAAACAAGGGATCAATTGAAGGAAATCGGGAACTAAGTCTTCTGGTGTCTGCGAACTTTATTTATTTTCAGCAATGTTGGTATAACACCGCTCTCACTATCACATAATGTATCCTCACTTTCTTGACGTGTTCGTAGACGAACGATGATAGCTTGAAAGATTCTTTCCTAAAATCAGCCACGGCATGAAGGGAAGGGATAGCTCAAGTACTCACAGTTGTGTTAACGGGAAATTTTCCTCAGAGTATGCAATGCAATACAAAGTTGAAAGAGCGTAATTTCAGGCAAAGAGATTCGAGGCCGGGATTTTGTGTCTCGCATGCGTCGAGCCCTTGAGTGTTTATCGTACTGGATTCTACCACGAGTCCAAGCATAAAACTGGCTCCATCCTTCTTGGACACAGCCGCGGGTCGCGAGCATTGGAAATACAGGGTGTCCCGTACTTATTTGCCCACTTTTTGGAAATTTATATTTCAGCTCCCACAAGAGCTGCTATCCAGCACAAGCACAATCATGGAATCTATAGAACAGCTCATGATCTGTCTTTTGGATCTTATTTTGGATCGCTAGGTTGGTAACTAATGGAAATATTAATTATCAAATGACGGGACCACCAAAAAATTGCTTCCAAATTTGCCCTTTTTCAAAGGGATAATATTTCTTCCAAGTCAATTTTAAAGAGAATCATCAGGGATAAAAATTCACAAAAAAATTATAATAGGTACTTTAAGGTCTTTTACAATACTAACTATAATACTTTGTGCTCAGTCCAACTCCATGGGTTTAAGGTCAACAAAGGATCAAAATTTGGGTTTGACTTTGTGGTTTTCGATAAAGTTGGTCATAACTTCTACTAATGCCTTAATTAGATGCTCAAATTTGGTATAGCAAATCCCAAGTTGGTAAACACATATCTGCAATCGGACCAAGCTGTTGCGAAAACCTTGAGGTCATGGGGTCACAAAACATCTGACACACGACATCCGAAGCTCCTAATTTTTTGAGTTTGACTCCAAAAAGAGGCCCAACACCGATAAAATATCAAGACGTACCTTATTATCCGTAATTAGTACTCCATGAAGACCCAATGTCTAAATTTTCGTAACCCAAGAACGGCTCATTCCGTGAGAGGGGTCCTTAAGTTTTTGGAAACCTTTGTGAGGCACTCTTTTCAGTTAGCGCTCTCTAACGTCGCTAACCCCGTACCGATGTCCGTGCAACTATTTTAATTCGATAGACAATTAATACAGCTAACTGTAGGGCACCTAGGCGTTCGCATCGCTCTCCTGGTTTCTTGGCAATGATTTTTTAAATAGTAGGCAAATAAGGACGGGACAGAGGTAAATGATGTGGGTTGACTTCGTAGTTTGTTCCAAGCGGAGCAACACCGAATCAAAATCAAGTCAATTGAACGTGAAAGATGAATAGCACGCTGTAGAGGTATTCCATAAAATCCCGAATTTGCAGGCTATCTCAAACGTAATGCCATGGAAAATGATTATTTTAAAAGGTTTCTAAGGTGAGAAAAACGGTAGAATACGCATCCAGTTGCGTATCTTGATGACGCCAGCTGAATACAAAGCAGTGAAACATTACGACTAATCCATAAAACAGAAATAGCATACTCTGGTGCAGCTAATAATACTTGATCCACTTTTACTCAGCTCATCCATTCAACCTTTTAAGCATGATTTACGAGAAATTTGTATTCTTAAAAGAGTGTGGTGCATGATAATTGGTGATAATTTTTCAGGAGAGAATTATGATGTGTGTGAGTCAAACCTTGCGATTACACAATCACCTCCCGTATGCACACGCAATTTAGAAGACGTAAGAGATGAGTGGAAATCGCAGTGAATTTATAATGAGTACAAACAAGGTTGTATCACGCATGTGTGTTCCCCAGTCTTTCCACATTTAAATACTACTACTTACGCGGAGGACAACAGAAAAGAAAAGTTACACTTACGCCCACCCAATTTTTGCAAATATCTCCACCTGATTCAAATGATTTAAATGAATTAGTAACACGGTAGCAGGAAAGCAAGAATCGAGGGAAATCCCAGAGTAACTCACAGGTAAAGCAAGTTCATTAAATAGTCAGGCAAAGTTCAGAATTACCTTAGAAAATGAAATGGACAACTGTCGTCATGCACTTTAATCTTATATTATGAGCTGCACGACACAGAAATGGAAACAACTTTGAAGAAATCAAATGAAAAAAATTTATCACAGAGACTTTATGGTTTCCGCAGCTACTGGCTCTGTTGTCCTTGGATGATCTCACTGGAGACAAGAAACTAAAGGTCGGGGAGTGTATAGGTAATGTTGGAAAATATGCATCAAGTTCACAAGACCTCATGGAAGCAGCTAGAGAAAATAATGGATTCATCAATGAGAAACAGATTGTTTGATGTCCATCATGTGAATTATTACTGAATTAGAGGCAAGTTCATGGCTGTGTGACTTTGAAAACTGGTATTCTACGTATCACGCCACGGGACGCGGAATCCTAAGTAAAATGCAACCAGTAGAACGCGGAAATCTCAGTTTGCTCCACAACTACGGAGAAAATGACAGCTAATGATGTAGGAACGATTTTCGGATATGTTTACTGTGTTTAATCTAGTGACAGGCTGGTACCAGAGAAATGATGATTTTTAAGTGTAAACACAGGTCATTAGTATCAACATGAATCTACTCCCTTTAACCAGTGCGATTACCATTGCTCCAAAGAGGAACATACAGGTTCAATTTGAGAATAGCCTATCGAATTAAGATAACAACAGTGGAACATTAAACGCGAGTTCTGACAGTCTCCATTCACTCTACAGCGGTCTACTACAATCCCCCCCCACAACCCAATGGAAAAACCAGGTCAGAGTTCACGAACATCATCGACATGAGCTGTGGACACCAAATGCTTAAAAAATAACAAAGTTACTTCGACAAAAATATGAGTTCCCGATTAACACCAAGAGTATAGTCAATTAGTAGAAAAATAAGGGACTCTGTCGAGATTTTCCATGCTTTTGGAAAGGTTTTACATATATCACAGGATACATATACAATACACCCGAAAGCTGTCACGAGCTGCTTATCCTACTTTCTCAAACGAACTTTCAGTCTCCATTCGGACAATTTTTAGCCCTCACATTACTTTTCATAAAGTACCGACACCGATCCCTATGAGATGGCAATGTATCCAAACACAATTGATATAGAGTAAAATCTCCTTATGACGGTTGCTGCAGACAGGGGTTTAACCATTATAAGGAGACACCATGATGTACTTTGAAATACAAATGGTAAGAGACCTGCAAAGAAAGACTTCCTTCTAAACATTGCTGAATTATCACCAGCCGACATAATGATATTTCGGTTATACATACGAAACAACTCTGCGGCTTTACAATCTATTTTTACAGCATGAGCCATCATGGATCAACCTTATAAACGCTTTCTCTGTTCCTACACCCCTGAGGTAAGGGCGGAGGTCCACTCGCCGTCGAGTCTCCATCATCTTCATCTTCAGTTTCATCCCCTTCCTTCAACATCTCGGCAACTTGGCCGGGCCGCTCGTGTGGAAAGTAGTCATCATATTTCTGTGGAGGAACATTGAATAAGGCGGGCAAAGGGGGTACGGGCGCCAGCGAGTTATTATTCTTGTTCACGGCAGTGATGGATCCATTGTGAGGGTTCACGCTGAAAACATCCATGGGTGACCCAATTGCGGTTGTAGGCTGAGCAACACCCTGGAATTCCAATGACTCAAATCACGTGCCCAACGTAACAGAATAAGGTCTTATCTCCATACACCGCACACTTCGCACAAACCCAACTTCTTTATGGCTGAGCGTGCGTGAATCATGAATTAGGGAACCAGTTTACTACCTGTAGTACTCCAGTCACCGTGAAAATATCCACCGTCCGCCCGGACGCATCCACATACGAGGGTGCATATGCATGTGAATCATTGATCCTGTCAATACCGGTGCCCCCGTTGCTATGGTTGAAGGCTGCAGCTGCTCCCACTTGGGTTGTTCGGACGTGATAGGGGAAGCTTTTATTGGCTGCTGATGGTCTAGTTAAGGCCTTTAATAAAACCAAGAAATATTTCCTTAAAATTAACCAGCCCTTGTGACACGTGACTCCAGCTACGGCTTGTTACCTAACTTGTTAACATACGCTATTGCTTACCAAGAACACGATATGACCGATGAACATAATGAAATGCTCCACTCCCACGGAGACCATTTCACGAACCCATTTATCGATGACATGATTGAAGATTATTATCATCACAGGGCCAGATATAAACCTAAAAGCAATGTTGCGAATCGAAATAACCAAACAACGCCACACGTGACATTCAATCTGCGTAACATATTCTCTCGTCCGGTTCGATCGAACTTACCAAAGAGAGTATATGATGAAAAACGGAATGTAAAACCCGGATTTCTCTGGATAGTGTTTAAGGGTGAAGAAAATAGCGTAGACAAATTCTAGCCACCCAAGCAGCCTGAGAACCAGGAGGCAATACCCCGCAGGTGATTCATAAATGTAGAGCACCCAGCCCGGGTCGACGTGCTGGAAGTCATGCACACATAAGGTAAGGTACTTTCCAGCATCACCTCATAAAAACGTAGTAAAAGCAATAAATCTTACATATTGCTCGTAGAAGAATAAGAAAACATAGGAAAAGAAATAGAAATGGAGGAAGACGGTTAATTTGATGGCGCTGGCAACGCGCAGACGACCTCGGGTTACGGTGTATCCTTTGGCCAGCAGAAGGAGAAGGAGTACGAAAAGGAATTCGCAGATTCCTTCGAACATTCTCCCTAATTATACTTATCAAGTTATATTTCATGAATTTGTTGGAATTACGGGGCATAATAGTTCCATACAAACCTATGAGTTTGAGTGTGGGCATGCCGATTCCGTTGGTGGCATAACGCCCATAAGCAAGACACAGGCAGATGATGCCAATATTGTGGAAGGTAAGTGAGAAGAGGAAAAGCTTGTAAGTTACATGGAGGAGTTGCCTGCACTTCAGTTCAACTGCACAATCGTAAAGATAATACAAATACAAACAAGCAATATAAATCAATCACTGATGACCGCATGTATTCTTTGAGGCTTTGCTCACCTGCAAATAATAGTGCGGAAAAGAGAAGAAACAGATAAATAAAGCAGTAGGCCGTCAGAAGTGGGAGGATGTCTGCATAAGGAATAAAGTTTCAGATTAAATTTAATTCCATCTTGTCTTCATTTTACTTAAAAAATATGTACACTTACAGAATTCATCCGCTGAGAAGTGTTCGTACCAGTAGTCTCCGGGAGGCCCATTGGTCATTCGAAACTTGTACCGCAAATTTAATCCCTGCAGTGAAACAGAACATTAACATGGCGTCCAACATCTTCCAGAAAACTCAGTAAGTACACTACGTCAATGCCAACCAGTGTGTGCCAACGATATTAATTAAAACAGACGTTTCGGTAGTCAGTAAAGATATTTTCAAACTTCTTGACTACCCTATAAACCATAATGAAATACACACTTTGCCCGAATATAGCTTGCCCGTTAGCTACCACCGGTATTTTCTAGCGCCAAAATTCGACACGGTTGTGACATTGGAAGGAAATGTTGCTTCAACTGTCGACGATATAGGCTTCTGGTATAGTCTGTTACGTCTATTATAGTCTATAGTCTATTAATTTTTGAGCAGGTCCAACAACGCTTGCTATAGATGACATCCATGTAGTGGGAAGATTGTCACAAAATATCAAAATGTCCGCTGCCCACAGCCGGACGCCATATATGCAGTGCAGAGTCCGCGTATAATGCTGCTACCTCAGTAGTAGAAGCGGAAACCGGAAAGTCATTTTTGATCTCTCTATGGAGGGAAACAAAGTTTGAGGTCAATCGATACAAATGGAGGGATGTGCTTACTGAAAAATATAATGTTAAACCTCAAAAGGAATTCCCAGTTTTGAATTCCGTGTAGTTGCTCATTTCCACAAATGCTTGTAAAAGTTTGGAAAATACTGGTATTATCGGATAATAACGAAATAGGTGGACTAAATACCGTTATTGGAAAATATCGTATTCACTTCACACTCCACTGCCGTATCACTAACGATAACGGATTATCCGGGCATAGCGGTTTTAGCCAACGTTTAAAATCATTTCGTTGGCATACATTGATGCCAACTACAATAATGTGACAAATACCTCAGTTCCATTACAACGCGAGAAACAAATGAACCACCAGCGTTCCCTTGCGGAACGAAAGGATCTCGCATTATGACAGATCACCTTGGTCGTGTAATTCTGAACACCATCATTGCCAGTTGGTTGGCGGTATTTTGGCCGGTGCACGTACTCACAGCCAGAGTCATCTACGCCAACTTGCAGTCTCACCATTTGACGCTTTTCAAAGTCCAGAGCATTCACTTTATCCTGACAGGTCTGAAATAGTTAATTTGTTGCAGTTTGAAAACAATCCGGTGACAAGTAACGAAACACATGCAGTGTTGAGCCTAATTGGTATTTGCTAAAACATGCAATTTAAACAAGCGAACCTGAAATAGAAGGTATAAAAATAGAGGTTTTCATTTAGTCAACATTACCTTCGCTTTCGGGCTGTGATATGCATTGGCCCACTGAAGATCAGGGTACATGAGCAGGCTGATGTTTCCGTCTGACTGAAAAATTGTTCATGGTCACAGTTTGCCACATAAATAAAAAGAAATACATTGTAATGATTCTGCAAACTTCAAATTTAAGTCAGTACCTGGTCATACTCGACCTCGTACTGAAATGTGCCTTGAATTGACAAGAAACAGAATCGGTCCACGAAGGCCCATTTCTACAAATGAAGTATTGTATCAAATATTACCACCGATTATTGAATGTCAGATAAGTACAGATTTTTATCTCCTCTGAAATTACTCACCTCATGTGTTACTAGATGCCCCTTCACAACTTTGCTCTGGACATGATGAATCTGAAACATCACTAGCACTGCTGTGAGAATGGAAGCAGTGGTTCCTGTCATGATTGCACCAAACTGTTTCACCATCATTCTTTCTACCATTCACTTTACTCCCGCCATAGTCACCAGTGAATATATGGTTGATACACTGTTGTTGCCACTTATTTTAATTAACTCCGCCCATGCATTTCAAGCGTGTCAAGGAATATGATCAACTGCATTGTCACCTTTGACCACAAGTTGTATGTGAACCCAAGCTTATTTCGACGGCAGGGTGCTTTGCGGCGAGATTCTTCCCAAATATTACTGTTCGCACGAGCATAGCACTGGTGGTACTTCAGACGATGACGCTCTGGAGATTACTTAGCAATAATGTGAATCTACAGGGCTGTCCCTGATACTTCAGACATATCCCCTAACTCTCACCCGTTTTCACACAAAGTGGAAACAAAATCCTTCCGGATGGAGTTTCGTGATATAGAGTGCTTCTTGCTCACTTATTGGTTTGGTAGCCGTCTGGAACAAGATTTCAACTCCGAGTTCAAACCTCTTGTCGATGGTCTGTATCCATAGTGCCATGGAGACAGGTACAAACACACTATTCCACTATGAACCGAATACCTTCATATAAGCAGATCTATAAACAAAATTACACCATTAGCCGTGTGTTTACGCTGCAAACCGCAACGACGCCAGTACCGCTCACGGAACTAACCAATAGCCAAAACACACCATTTGTGACATGTCTCTTCTTCCCGAGACCTGAGGACATGCGACACACTTCTAACAGCCGGTATCTTTCTATGGATTAAAATGTTTGTGCTGGAGCAGAATGCCCGCTACTGTTACACCAAAAAGCGGGTGTTGCAACCTGTTTTTTGCTACACTTAAAAGCGATATCGGCAGTAATTATGGCATCTCAATCTCAATCCAGACAAATTCGAGAACACCGAGAGTAAGACTTTTAATGTAAAACCGTTTTCCGTATAATAAAGACTAGAGATAATCTTCCTTCAAGTCTGAGTAATTTTATGCCGATTTTGCATGTTTTGTTCTAATTTCTAGTGTCACCTTGTATAATCGATGTAGCAGAGTATAGTTATACTATATTCGTAAATAAATGATGAAAAGTACATGTGTTTTTGTACTGCATGAGGAGGAAAGGTACGAGGATAGAAAAACACCATTTCGTGTTCATAAACCCTTTAGGTAAAGTCTTTGACTAGTGTTGTTATTTAGTTATATTTAGTTTTGCTGTTATTGTTAATTCACGAACAAAATCAAACTAAATAGATAACAAAATTTGAATGCAGTTAACAATAACAAAACCAATAACTAAATCACTAAGTTTATCAAAAATCAAGAAGTATCAATGTATGCCGTAGCACTGGACTTTATTTGGTGGAATTCTTGACTAGAAGCAATTTTTTGTGAACAACCGCGGTCAAATAAGCAATTGTCGAAAAAATAGAATCAGGAAGGACTTCATTCGCAAAAACAAATGAAATCATAAAATCGAATGACCGCTCTATGTCGTTACAGGAGCGGATACAGGGGGGGCTGAGGGGAGCTATAGCCCCCCTTAGGTTCCAACAAGTCCCAGATTTAGTACCTAAAACATCAGATTTTGTCGAAAATTCTCAAAATTTTTTTTCAGCTTTCCCAACAAGCGTTGGCAAAGCAGTTAGCTATACAATTTCGTTCCGTCAGTTTGTCGACTCTGAATAGTAGTATTTTCTCCAAGTAAAATCTCAAGAGGGGGTCTTTTGGTCTTACAGATAGGAAGAGTCAATGTATACTTCACTAATGCGTCTGTCTGAAACTCTTTTTGCATAGTTAGCTTGAGAAAAAAGTGTCTGAAAAACAAATTTACTTGTAAGGGTCATTCTTCACATGTCATTGGCGCACAGCGCTGACCACCGACTCCTTCTGTCGCGCCGAGCATGTCCATAAACATTACCTCTGACAAAGCAGTAGGTAGCAACTCCAATTTGACCCTTCTGCAGGGTCACAAAGTTTGAGATCAATAGTTACAAAGAGGGGTGACAAGTACAAAATCTCATCTTACATCCCATAAGCATTTTCCAGTTTTGGATTTGGAGTGAATTCGAATGACCAAACATCATGCTTCATGGGTCCAAGATCTGCACAACAAATTTTGCCGCAGAACCCAGGTGAAGTTTTCAGAAGGTGTGAAACAATACGTACACACAACAACTGAAGTGGGATTTTTCGAAATTGAAAACGACTGATTTTCTTATGGGGTTTAAAATGGAATTTTCAGTTCGCACGAACTCCCCCGTTTGTATGATTTGATCTCAAAACTTTGTGATACTCTAGCGGGATAAAATCTGAGTTTCCGTACCTGATGTATTGGGAAGCTTTGCGCTCTTTAAGGTGTCGGCGCAGTACGTCATTGACATCTGAAAAATGGCCCTTGTTAGAGGCTAAAATTTTTAAGTCTTTCGTGGAAGAATTAGTGACTGTACAGTGATGACAGGTCATCCATCAGTAACTATAATTACTAATGTTAAGATTCAAAGCACGAAAATTCAGGTTTAGCTAGTAAACAATTCTACAAAACAAATTTCAGTCCCCAAATTTGGGGTGTTTACTCAAGACATTACATGATAAAGTGCGTCAGGCTTTTCCACTTTTGAATTTCGAGGAAGTGCTTACTACAGGGCATACTGCGTCACCCCACCTTAATATCTGACTATACGAGTACTCATGAACTTCCTTGTAAATATCTTTTTCAAGTACGAATTTTATTTTCAACGTATATTTGCGCAAACATTTCCGCGATAACGCGCGCGGAACATTGTCGATTTTGATTCATTCGGGTTCAACCCCCCTCCTTAGCAAATTCCTGGATACGCCTCTGTGTCGTTATGCTGTAGCATCACTCCTAAACGATTCGATTCTCTCTCCGGCTAAAGCAGCATCCCGCACGCTTGATTATTGTATTTAATCCAATAGAACTTACAGAACATTGTTGATATTTCCAAATCCTTTTAAATTGAACTACATGTCCCACTAAGCATTTTAAGCAACCAATCAGAACTGGCCTGACGTGTGACCTGCTTTCTGCAGCTCAAAGGGCTTTGCTAGTACGAACTACGAACGACCGTACAATAACAATAACAAAATCAAGCGTGATCACGATAACTAAATACCGTTCTCCGATTTGTTATTGTTAATGCAGCTAACTCAGATAGGAGATTTTGTTACTAAATTACAACACTATTGACGTCACAAAGCAAATGGTAATAGAAGAACCTTCCTTCCTGGACATGATCAATTATGCATTAGGTTGAGTTTGAAAGCCTACCTGGTAAGTTTTATCCACCATGATGAGATATTACAGCTTGCAATAGTGTGCGTCTGGAATGAAAAAGTCCAAAGTAAAACAAGCGTGCCTATTGGCTCTGGCGCATATACATGGATATTGATTTAACAGCGTGTGCTCTACACATAGCTTTTTCGCTTTTGTTTGCACGTGTCTGCGTGTTAATTGGAAAACACTCGATATCGATAGGTACGCAGAGAAGTAACTAATACTCCATTCATAGTCCATAGGGTATTCGTGCAAGACAGGCATGGTCGTGTGCGGGTATGAGAATGCTTTTAGATGAACCGTTTTACGGAAACCCTGATTTGTCTATAGGATGAAAAGATGCATTTTTAACTGAGCCTGCAATCCAAGACTGCACCTAAGCAGATGAATCTGCACATCCTGCCTACGATCGACCCGATATAGCCAACGATTGTTGAATAATAAAATAATAGACGAATCAATAATCGTTGCATACACCGAGGATATCATAACTTGAAGGCGGTCATAATTTGTGTAGTAATTATAAGGTTAGCTCCGAAATGGTCTGAGGGAAGTTAAAACTAAAGGACTCTCCTTCTTGAGGTCCATTTCGAAAGATTTCAGAAGGTCTAAAAGATGGGCCTTCGTGAGATTTGAGCGGGTGTCAGCAGAGGCAACACTGAACATAATATGCCATCTCGGAGGAGTATATGAAAGAGCCTACCGGCAGAGCGCTGCAGCTTGCGGCTGCCGTTTGCAACTAGCCGACAATGCTGTCTGCCTCTTCCTCAGTTGGACGTGGTGTTGTCTGTGTGGAAGACTGCTCTGGTCTGTCTGATTTCGAAAATTTCATAAGATTTTCAGCAACATTGCGTGGGTAAGTGATGGAATTATTTATTGCCTTTTGGAGTTAATTTGTTCCTTAATCTTTGAATGTGCGCTTGGGGTAAAATTTAGGAAATTCAAACTAGGTTTCTTTATACGGCATGGAGTTGGAGTATCATGCGGTGAGGCGGCTAACGTGATATGAAAAACCCTTTTGTTTTTGAAATAGGGTTGAAAAGATGGTCACTCCATTCAAATATCCGTCGTCCGTGAAGGACGTTGATCAGCATAAGTTCGTTAAGGCCTTCGCGTCCTTTCTGAAAAAGTGAGTTACTCCAGTGGTTGATGTTATTTTCATTTATTCAGACATGGCTGTTAAGCCACGTGAGATATAGAATTCGATTGTTTCGGACTTGTTATAAAGTCGTATTTGGTGTTCCAGGTCTGGAAAGATAAAGGTACCCGATTGGGTAGATCTTGTCAAAACTTCCAGGGCTAAGGAGTTGGCCCCTTACGACGAAGATTGGTTCTACATTAGGTGTGCGGCTATTGCAAGGCATTTGTACATCAGATCACCTATCGGCACCAGCACTGTGACCAAAATTTTCGGAAGTGAGTAATTTAGCTTCAGTACACTTAAGAATCTTTATTTGATATAACACGGGCTTTATAGACGTTTCTGTTACTATGATAGTTTTGAAGCATAATTTTAGATGCTAAATTACAATTATAAGTTGTGGCATTACTGCTAATTATTATGTTTAACTCGTTTAAAATGTCAGTAATATGAAATCCGTGGAAAGAACACTATCTCCAGTTCTCTATCGTGATGACGCAGTTTTAAATAAAGAACTTGAATTAGTCCACATTACACATCAGGGTTTATACTCGTAAAAAATTTTATAATGCGTGAGGGTCAGTGTAACAGGGATTACTAATGCTTTTCCTTCTTTCTAGCTCGGAAGAGGAACGGTGCCACTCCTAGCCACTTCTGCAGGAGTTCGGGCAATGTAGCCAGGAAAGCTCTGCAGGCGTTGGAGTCGGTTAAATTGGTGGAAAAGGTACCCGACGGTGTTGGTCGTCGTCTTACAAGCCAAGGCCGCCGTGATTTGGATCGTATTGCGTCTCAAATGAACAAGACGAAGAAGGTGGCCGCATAAATATTTTGTCTTTTGATGAAGATCTTTGGAATAAAGACTATTATGTAACTAAGACCGAGGCCTACCTCTAATATGCGTTCGAAAACGCTCACCACCGTGAATGCAGAAAGTAATGTGGTTTGGAGCCTCCTCCAACTTCAACTCGCTTAAAATCCAACTGACAAACTTATTGTTTTTCTCGTGTATTCTTTCTGGATTACTTTGCAACTTCGACCAAGCACATACGAAGGCAAATGAATTTTAAAAAGTTATACCGCCAGAATGCTGTCGAACACTGAGTAATTTGCAAAGGTGAACTCAAATTCTTGATAATACGAACCTATAATCATCGCTTTGTCATATGTATTTTTCCCTCTGTATTGATCGGCCAAATCAGAAATGCCGGCACATGTGCTCACCCATCTCCTCATACTACTAACATATTAACCTGTGTGGAACTGGGTAGGATTGCCAGCACACATGACCAAATTCCACCCCTGGACCTCGTCGTACTTTGAACAACTTGACATAGAACCCATTAACTACTACAAGCCGGTCGCCTATTGGACACCTAACGGACCGGTAATTATACCAATTTCTCCAACTATTGGCTCCATAAACAATACTCTACGAATGCCTGTCTCCACTCTATCACAAATCGCAAGTAGCCACAACGCAATTACTCATTTGATGCTCGGAAAAACTTGTCCAAATTATAATCAATGCACATATTTCAATTCGAGTTAATTCCTTCCAGCTCTAAACAGCTGCTGTACGTTCAGCTTTTCTAAAAAAAATAATTTCTTACTTTTCTCCTCCCAGCATCCCATCGCCTCAATCTTAACATTTTAATCAAAGTTAAACTGGCAAGTTTGACCATTTAAATATGTAAAAATGGATATCTAAGTTAGAAAGCCAATACCGGCTTTCAATCCAAAGCACAGATGCATACTAATTTTACCCAAGGAATATACTTATGTACAATTCAGTGAGACAGTTGATACATTCAGAACTGCTTATTACAACTGCGGGAAAAACTAACACATATTTCGTGCTTTTAGCCTTGAGCGGCACGAAACACCCGATCTCGTGCTCTCGCGACCGCGACTTCATTGACAGAGTTTCAGTGCATACGAACGACGGCGAGCAAAAGTATGAGCTCGAAGCCGACGACATTTTGTGCATATACGTATATCACTGGCAGAAATAACGTTCGGGGAGGCGAGCAGGTGGAAGTGAAGCTCAACTGCGCCTGCGCTCCTACCAAGGTTGTTGCTCCCGCAGGAGGAGAGCACAGAAAGAATGGGGAGTAAAGGGAGCTTTTGAATGCTGGGCTGCTGAGGGGAAGCTCGCCGTGCACAGTCTACTGACTATTCTCTTTACGAAAGCCATTTTGAAGAGTGAAGTAGTAGGTTGGATTTTCTCCGATAAATTTAAATTTCTCCAAGTGAATTATGAGTTATGCAGGACATAATGGAGCCGGTCTAGAGCAGCAGGTACGTGAAATTCTGAAATAATTTTTCACATTTTTAATGTAATTTGGGTGTGAAGTGAAGTAAAAAAAACTTGAGAGACGGCACTTACCGCATGAGAGAGAGAGAGAGAGAGAGAGAGAGAGGTTCAGGCAATGGGGGATTTTTTGATTTTCCCAGCCCCATTTATATCCTGTAGTCCTTGCAGTATACTGCCGAAGGGTCCTTATTCCACTCATCTCTCGTCTCTATTCCATACGTATGTACACTCCAAGTCGCCATGCCGCGATATGTAATATTGGGCTAGAGTGAAACTTACCCTAGTGGCTCTCAAACCCTAATTCCGGCTAAATTCAGGTTAAAGCTCGTCATGTCTGGTAGAATGAAAACAATGAAAATGTGTGTGCTATTCCGGCATGGTAATGGGCATGCATTCTTTGGGAATAATTCCGTTAGTTCTCTCGCTCTTTCTGTAGGCAAATATTACGACAGATCAGTTTGACATTTACATGGCTAAAGCCTGGGTTCTATAGTTTAAGAGGATTAGTGTGTTAAGTCGTGGATAAGTTTAAATGGTTAGATCGGGGACGATATGTGGTAATTACGGGTGACCCGACGTCATAGGGCTCATGTGTGTATGTAGGACTCTGGGAATCCCGGGGCCGGGTGAGGTAATGAGGAAGTGTGTGAGATTGTGTGGAAGATTGAGGGAGACTCATGAGATCGGAAATGGGAATGTGGTGCAATGGATGGAAGGAACATTTTGTGGTAAGGTGTGAGGATTTTCGAATGAAATAATGAGGGTGAGCCATTACTTGGTCATCACATAGCCGTGTTACGAGGAGGCCGAACTATTGGGACACCCTGAACATAATTGGAAGACTGCGCGGTTGTGCATATGTATGTATGTATATATACGTAGTCGATAGTTCCTTGGAGGGTTTCGCCACAAGTTAAGTGAAACGCCTGTGTGCCTCTACACCGAAAGTTTTTCTTCGCTTTTCCACACACACGTAGTAGTAGGAAAGGAGCAGTGAAGTCGCCCCAACTCCCTCAATTCAGTATCAAGTTCTGCTCTTTGCCGCTGGCCCGCCACGAATTTTTTTAATACTCAAGATCCGAGCCACAGGCTACAAAGTGGCTAAAGTTGCATTTGAACTTGTGAGGAGGACAACCTTCAACTCTTTCTCCTATATATTCTCCAAATGCAATGCAATGTAAGTCAGAGTTAAACAACGTATGTATTTCATCATCATGCATACAAAAGTTTCGAGTTCCTCTCATATGATGGCTCTCGTTGAGGGCCGTCTCTCAGGTTGGTAAACAGGTAAACGTTCGCATCCTGAGCTTTCGCGGAGCATTACATTGACAGTGCGTCACTTCTGCCTTCGTCACGTTCATCACGTTTTTATGCGGAGTCTCATGAAACGTGCAGATGCGACTCCATACTCTTCTTGTCTCATTCACGTTCATTCCGCTCTTGGCACGATTTTCAACTTCACGTTAACATCAGCAGCAGCAGTAGTAGAAGCGGTGCAGGCAGGCAGAGCAACTATAATGTATATGTGGGGATGCATAAAAGCGAGATTTTTCATACGCTTCTGGCCTTCAGTGATAATCAGGAGGGAGGTTTGCTGACTGTGCGGATGTTAGCATGAGAGTGAGTTTTCCTTGGCTGCGGTCAGACGCTGCAGAGATTTCCAGGACTCCGGCACGGCACGGACTTTATAGTTACAGGCCAGATGAGTTGAATGGAACATTTTGCATTGGAGTGTGCAGAGCAGTTGGCAGCTGTATCACGCACAATCATGAAAGGACGATACGTCTTGTACATACCCTACCACCGCCTATGCGGGGTTCTTCTGATGATTCATATTCCTACGTGGGGGAAAGTTTCCAGTTCAACGGGGCTTAATGATGCCTCATACCGCTTTTCAGTTGGTGAAGCCTAGTGGATGTACATTTCCAGTTGTTGAAGGGTGTCTTCGGGTCGTAGTTGTCCATCCTGGTCTTTGATGAACTGACAGTTATGTGGCGAGCCATTCAAGTGATGCCCTTTTTGGCACTGGTAATTTGCAAATAGATGCCATAGTCAAACTTTGACCTGCCATTATTTGTATGAAGTTGACATCAGGATGATTTACTTGGGATGTCTGGCCTCACAGTTCCAAGAACTGCCGTGTGTCAGGCTCGAGCACATGAATCCCATGATATACTAGCCGTTCGATTTTATTCGCAAATCCCATCTCTTGGAGACTATAGGAAAATTACAGATTATGGTACAGTACAGAGTAGTATTTGTCTGCATAGATATCAAGTTAACTTCAATCTGTTGTGAGGAGTTGTAACGTAGTAGGAAGGCGTGTGTGAGAAGCTGGGATTAAACTGTTGGGATCTAAAACTAGCTATCTTCCTAACTAAACTTTTGGGTCATGTCTTTTACAGTTTGCTGCCCTAGACTTAAATCAAGGCGGCGTTGTGGTCCACGGTGGTGGGCTAAATCGTTACGTACCGCCTCACATGAGAAACGGAATTGCAACTACGGGCGCCGGTGACTTCGCCAAAGACGGACCCGTTCCGGCACAAGTTGCGTTTCCACAGCATCAAGCACCACCACCACCACAGCATTTCCGCCCCCAGCAGAACTATGCCGGACCCCCGCGCGGAGCTATGGCCGCTGGACCGAGACGCGGTGATGGGGGCAATAACTCTATGAATCGGGTCAACTCAAACTATGGAGGCCGTGGAGGTTACAACGGTCAGGGAGGTTACCAGGATCAAAATTCCCAGTGGAATGGACAGCAGTTTAATGGGTGAGGGGAGTTTGTGGGTCTTGAAAATTGAAGCATTGTTGAAGTGAAGGCACTCAGTTGCATATGGCTTTATGTGAGGAGGTTGTCTGTGAGATGATAATTATTTGGCATATAATTTTGTTCACAGTGGACGAGGTGGACGTGGTGGACGCGGAGGTACTGGCTATCACAATGGATCAGGTGGTGGCTGGAATGGTGGGGGCGCTAGCTATGGAAATGGCCAAAGTGCTGCTCCCGTGAGAAATAACCGGTGGCAAGAGGATCCAACCCCGAACGGTGGGTCCTACAATAATCGTGGTGGGGGCTCTCGCGGATACAGCTACGCCGGCTACAACAATACGAATGGCCTAAGCTATTCGGACAATGCAGAGGACTGGAAGGTTCCGTTGTCTCGAGATGAGAGAACTGAGGCAGAGCTGTTCGCTACTGGGAACACTGGGATTAACTTTGACAAGTACGAAGAAATCCCTGTTGACGCAACCGGTGAAGATGTTCCCCCGAACATCAGCTCGGTAAGTTTTTCATTCATTCATTCATGGAGGACTGGAATTATTTTTTGAGAATTTTTTACCACTGAGAAAAATGTATGGTGAAATTTGATTATTATTCTCTTTTAGTTTGATGAAATTCAAATGACAGAAATTATTTCGAGTAATATTGCATTGGCCCGCTACACGCGCCCCACTCCTGTGCAGGTGAGGTGTCTTACTATTATAGCAATGTGCGTCACGTGTAAGCCGTTGAAGAGAATTGACAAACTAATCATTTTCCTTTGAATCTGCAGAAATTCGCGATCCCAATTATCATGGCTGGTAGGGACGTCATGGCCTGTGCCCAAACTGGCTCTGGCAAGACGGCCGCATTTTTAGTCCCTATTTTGAATAACATTTTTGCTAGAGGTCCGGAGCTGTTCAGTTTCAAGGTGAGAGCGGAGGATGGGAAATTAGTGGTAAATTTAAATGGGAATGAAGGGAAAATGCTCAATTTGTGCCATGCTTTTTATAGCCCCGAACGTATACAAGAAAACCCAAACAGTATCCAGTTGCACTTGTTCTAGCACCAACGCGTGAATTGGCAACGCAGATCTACATTGAAGCTCGCAAGTTCGCTTACCGATCCCGGGTTCGACCTTGTGTAGTGTACGGCGGTGCACCGGTAAGCTGAGATTTAAACTCTACTTGTGTCGTTAATTATCTTAAATCATCCTGTTAAAGTTACCATGTCCTACTTTTTCGTAGGTTGAAGAGCAACTGAGAGACTTGGAGCGTGGTTGCCATTTGCTAGTTGCCACACCTGGAAGACTCACAGATATGTTGAAACGCGATCGCGTTGGTTTGGACAATTGCCGCTTCCTCGTTTTGGATGAAGCTGACCGGATGTTGGACATGGGTTTCGAACCGCAAATTCGTGAAATTGTGGAGAGCAATACGATGCCGAAAACTGGAGACCGTCAGACGTTGATGTTTTCTGCCACCTTCCCCAAAGAAATTCAGATGCTTGCCCGGGATTTCCTGGACAGGTACATTTTCTTAGCCGTCGGACGTGTGGGCTCAACTTCAGAGAATATTACACAGAAGATTTACTGGGTGGAGGAGCAGGAGAAGAGAGCACATTTGCTGGATTTGCTCAATGCTGCTGGTAATTACATATGTCACTATGTGATGAACTGAATGTTTTTCCCATTGGTTTTCTATGTACAGTCTTTGAAAAGGTTCAGTGTCAAAATCCCAGTAATTAGCAATGTATCTATACTCTTGCAGAATCCTTCGACGCTGAAAATCTAACACTTGTTTTTGTGGAGACCAAGAGAGGAGTAGACCAGCTTTCTGACTTCCTTCAGTCCCAAGGATTCCCAGCGACGTCGATCCATGGTGACCGAACTCAGCGTGACCGGGAGGAAGCTCTACGCTACTTCCGCTCAGGAAGGCTCCCAATTTTGGTGGCTACAGCTGTAAGTTGTTAGAATTGTCTAATCTAGCTGATCGCTGAGCTGCTCACACATATAAATATAGAGGTTCAGTGATGTAATTTAGATGACACTTGAAAACATACACGTACACCGTGGTGATATTTACCGTTAGATCTGAGAATTTGTGCAGTTCCCCTAATTAATGTACTTGACGGCGGGGAGTGAATGTGTATCTAATGGGTCCCATCTGATTTGCTTAGGTTGCCGCTCGTGGTTTAGACATTCCCAACATTAAGCATGTCATCAACTTTGATCTGCCATCGGACATTGAGGAATATGTCCACCGTATCGGGCGTACTGGAAGAATGGGCAATACTGGAGTTGCCACATCCTTCTTCAATGAGAAGAATCGAAACTTGGTGCGAGACCTTGTGGAGCTGATAGCTGAGACGAAGCAGGAGATGCCGATGTGGCTAGAAAGCTTTAACAACGAACAGCGTTCGAGCTACGCACCGCACAACCGTCGGACGGGAGGAGGAGGAGGAGCCAAACGGTACGAACCTCATTATTCAGTTCTCCTTAGTTTATCCTATGAACGCATTCAGATGGCAGACGTAGAAAAAGTACCATAGTCATAGTCGAAGTCAGTCGGGGAACTCGATGCCTCTCTCCTCCACTTGGGAATGGAGGGGTGGAGGACGGGCAGTTGTGACTATGGGAAAAGTATGGGTGTATCCTGCGCGGTGGTTGCTGCAACGAGTGCAACCCAACTTTTTCAAAGTCTGTGCATTATTGGGTGTCCTCCAAGGTAAGCTCAGTAGTTAGGGTGTTGGCGACTGACCCTTATTAAAAATGATTTCCTGAAACAGCTACGGCGGAGGGGGTGCGTTCGCTTCCCGAGATTATCGTCAGCAGGGCGGTCGTCCCGTGTCTCAGCAGAATGGTCGCAGCTACAACGGATACACTCCTCGTAAGTGCATTATTGCTATTATTGTGACATACTGAAAAATGTGGAATTATGGAGTTAAGTCTCACTCGCTCACTCATTATCATCTACTGTTTTTCCCCCGTCGTCTTACAGAACCGGGGTACACGATGTACGCTCCGACAGCTGGCTACGGTGGTTCATATGCCACCCCGAACTCGGGAGCCACGGACTGGTGGGACCATTAATGAAGGGGATCTTCTAACTACAGCGGTCAATCTACAGCACTTAGAGTATAGAGACAGACAGAGAAACACGTAAACATGTCTTGTTAAGTCTTATTGTAAATAGATGTATTCTTAATTGTAGCATGTGCTTACGAGCTATAGATCTAGAAAACAGTGTGTGTTATATTGTTCTCTAAAAACGTTTGCCGTCCCAATTTAACTATTTGCATGACTACTTTTCGCAAGGAGTTATGCTTTATTAAATGATGAAGAAGAAGATGATGGTGATTTTGCGATCCACCAGTTATACAAAAACAGGAGGAGAGAAACAGTTTTGCCTAAAATACCAAAATTTAACTGCGACTGCTATCTATACAAATGTGGGTATTACTACTCAGTTGGTATGTATTACTACTCATGGAGTATGTACCAGAGAGGAAAATTATTTGAGTACATACTAATCTGTACACACAGACAGACACACACACATATAAACGCGCGCGCGCCAACCACCCTCTTTACTACTACGCGTAAGAGTATGGAAGGAAGGGTACGTAGAGAGCTATATTGTATGATTAATTTTGAGTTTTTGTCTCAATACTACTACATATATATATTTATATATATATGTATATATATGTATTACTATCTAAATATGCAAGAAGAATTACAAATTTACGAGATCATCACTTAACTAGCAGACAATACACTTACAAGTCGTCAAGGAGTATAGAAATGACTGACACTCGTTTGTCACAGAAACAGTGTCTCCATTCAACCAGAACTTGGATTCAAGGAGTTGAAGCGCGGTACTACTACTACTAAATTATCGTTGTTACTACTACTATTACTACTACGCTATTGAATTCTCAATTATAGTTTTTCACACGCAGTTAATTTTTACGCGAGGGAAAAGGTACAAATGCAGAGAGAGATATTTATGAGAATTGATTAGTAGAGCGGAATGTAATGGGGTGGGGTAACCAGTCCGTTACAATATTGCTCACCGGTGGTCATCGTCGTCACCAACCATCATCATCAGTCCTTGATAGAACGTACAAAGGATGATGATGATTATTTCTTAAAGGAAACTTGGGCAAAAAAATAAGTTTCTTGAACAACGAAGGGATCTAATCCAGAATTGTGTTCACAAATATAGTATGAGAAAGTGAGTTTCTCTCTGATGAGTAGAATGGTTACGACGACCCCGTTCAGTAAAGGGTCCCATTACAATGGCTGGTCAGTACTGACTGCCCCCAGTAGAGGAAATGCTGACTTTGATGACGACTTTCTATACACTACTTGACGTAACTTTTCTACTGCGGAGAATCTCTCTGCACTGCAATGATATGATGGGCGTTGATGTGAGCAGAATGTGGAGTCATGCGGCGGAGCTGCACCGCTCAGTTACACAAATAATGGTCTGAAACACAAACACGGGTTGTTGCCTCCTCCGTTATCCGTTAGTCAAAAAATTGTCAAATGTCCGATCTCGCCCCTCCCAAAGAAACTCATGTAAAGCCGGAACGGGGATCTTTCGTAGGGAGCTAAAAATAATGTTGTCGTCATGTAGTCCTGTAGCTCTCAAAAGCTTTCTAAAGTATGTGGTAGAGTCCGCGTAACCCTGAATTATTATTAGTAGTAAACTATTATTATTACTGTCACATGCCGTGTGGGCATTCTCACATGGGAGAAATTCCGCTTGTACCTTATTGATGATGATATGGAGTTACTCATTATGAAGACGCAGTAGTAAGGTAGGCTTTAATATGAATTTCTGTAGTTTTCGAAGATATTAAATGGATATGGGAAGTCAAGGCTTGACTTACTGTCAGCAGTGGCTTGTAGTAGATTTTCTGGTAGTGTGGGCAAGGAGTCAGAGAGTATTTGCTAAGGGTCAAACCGAATTTTCGCAACATAGCCAGGGAACAAAGCAACTGCCATTTTAATGTGATCCTATATACCAATATATACTTGTTATGACGCCCGTACTACTACTACTATTACTACCAGGATATTTATATACGTATGCATATAAGAATACATATATTTTGTTGTAACTTTTCATATTATTTATCCATTGTTGTTGTTGTTGGACTGGAAACCTTTTAGTAGGGTGAAAAGCAGGCTCCTATTCTCGTCAGTCGTCTCGTGCCACTCGTACGGGCTTGTAGAAGAAGAGTCCAAAAATGTCAGGATGATGAGAATGGATGGTGCAAGTGGAATTGAATCGTCAGGGCAGTATCCTTTGCGCAATTTTTGTCTGGTGGGCCAGCACCGCCGTTCGTTGAGGGGCACAGACGCGTGCTGCTCGCTGTGATTTTCTAGCAGTTTCTTAATCGAGCTATTAGATAGCTGTAGAATACACAGCTCGTGTGAAGGAAGGTTTTTCAATTCGTATGAAAGAAGTATAACTCTACAGCGACAAAGGGAAACCTCTCACTATGGTCTCATTATTAATAGAAGGAAAAAGTTTTTAATTTAGTGTTTTTAATAATGTTTCATATCGTTTTGGTTTTACATGAGTGTCAGTTCGGACGCATCTTGATAATGGTGAACCGTTGAGAGCTAGCTTATACATATGAGGAGGAGATTACTGTTATTGTGAACTGTGTCTGCTCCCCTTGATCCTTCTGTCCATATATTTTTTAGGTTACGGTACGCGATACAGTTGCAAAGTTTTGAATAATGATGATGATAAAATATGATATATAAATATATATATATATGAATGTGTAAGTATATATGCATTTGAACCAAATGCGTATATGTGTCAAAGAGCCGAAGTAATGTGTGGACATGAGGAGAGTATGTGCAGTACAGGCCTGATGAGGAGAAGGAGGAGGAAGGAGGAATGCAACTCTGGTGGTGACCCTTTCTAGTGAACATAATAACTACTACAAGAATTCCAAAGACGATTTTGGAGCCAATGGGACTGATTAATTCTCTGTGATTCTCTCTGCATTTAGCAATAATAATGTCTGTACAAAACACACAAGGTGTTAGACACAGGTTATTATTATTATCCAGTGTAATTTTACGTGATTGCGTATAGCTGTTAGTCCTTGCAGGAAAAGGGTAGTAAGAGGAATAACGACTACGACTTGAGCAGTATAATTATTAAGGGACGTGAACATTATTATAATGAAGGAATCTCTATTCAAAGTTTACCAAATTAACTATGATTATTATTGTAATCGTAATTATTAGTAGTATTATTATTATTACTTGTTGTCATATCTTCAATTTTTGTGTTTAGTTATATGATTTCTCTCGGAAGTGTGCGATGCACAGTTGAAGACTCCGTACAAATTACTACTGTTATTCAGTACACCGCTGTTACTACTACTATTAATACTGCAGTACCAGCAGCAGCATCTCTCGTCCACCCGCGCATCGCAATGCCCCGTTGTTTTTTTATTGAGCATTGCCGCTACTTTGCACTACTGCTGCTGCTGGCCTTTTCAAGTTGGATAATCTCACAGAGCGGAATTCGTTAGATATTTATGCGTGTCTTTGTATGAAACCATCATTAATTATTATTATTATTATTTGAAACTCTCTCATTCAGCTCGGGTGGGTGTGAGATCAAGTTCAAAAAAGAATCAAGTATGCGTAGGAGGAAACCAATTTAGTTCATCAACAACTCAGATCTCAGCCAGAGCAACGCTATATATATATGATGCATGGTGATAGTGGTGTGACGTCGTCGTTGTATACTGTTACTGCATATTGCTGCAGGGACTGCAGATAAGAGCAAATGTGGATTCTATTAGCTCTAATAATTAATTCTTAACCCCCGCCCTTTTGCTGAGTACATCAGAGGAGGTTTGTGATACTCGGATCGGATGATAGTGATTATGATGATTTGATTCTCCCACAGAACATAGCCAGTGATTAGTTAGACGAAAAATTCCGTGCCTGCCTTCCGGTGAAATTATTAAATTGCATAATTATTGTATACCTGAAGGAGAAAGCTCGTAGTGGCACTGAAGGTGTGGGGTAGTTTTGTAAAAATTGAGTCGTCTGAGATGTGTGGGGCGGAGGGATTCGGTGTTTCAGATGAGGGTACTAGGAATTTGCTACTATTGAAAGAAATGGCAAAATTTTAATGCAAAGTCATTTGACTCAGATGATGATGACACTCTGAGCTAGCCAGGTTACTACACACTGACACAAATCAGGAGTATCATAATGGCTATGGTAAAGTTTTGACTGTTATCTATTACTATGCTTATTATTAGTAGGGTGAACCAAAAGAATTTGAGAAGACGTACCTGTTCATACTACCAAACCACTTATATATATTAAAGTAATTACCATTGAAGATAGCGCTGATTGACTGTGGGAAAAGAAAACATGCTGCAACTCTGTGATTTCATAAGAGAAACCGTTAAGGGAGGAACAAGCGAGACAGAGTGAGGGAGAGACAAATCCAGAGTAAAATGAGAGAACGTCTTAAGTGGTTGAATCGAAAATGAGAAAATGTAAGTGTAATGAAGATAAGATGAGTGAGTAGATCTCGTAATATTATCTTAATAATAATAACTAATAATTTGATAAATGTGTGTGCATGCTACAGTTATTCTTATTCAGTATTCCCTCTCCTTCCCAGTAGTATAGTCCACAATGTGTGGGGAGGGATCTTCTCCGTGGAGACGACTCCTCCGACCCTCCAACAGTGGTGGACCGTTTGAATTTTAACAGTAAGGACGAATGATTTATTCCTCTCCTACGTCATGATGTTAATGATGAGAGTCGTGTGCGTATTCCATATGAACTTCGGAGAGGCGTCAAAAATACCCACTGTTGTTGGGCAGTTAATTTTGTAGGTGAGCACTACGGTAGAGCTGTCGAAAACTTGAGTTTTTTTCCTTCTTGGAACGGACGGAGGGGGACGGGCGCTATGATTGTGTCACTCTACACATACACGATGATCACTGTTGGAAACGATATTTGTATAGATTACTCGCACATGAGCGGATCATTAAGTCCGAGTTTGGATTTCGGGGCTGCTGTGATGTAGCTATGACAGGCCTGTAGTAGGCATTATTTGTTCTGATGTGTACACATGTATGAGTAATTCAAAACCCCTGTGTGTGGAAAAGAGGCGAGTAGAGCAACTGGTCTTTTAACTGTCTCGGTTTAGATATTCAAGGTGATGATGTGAAGGAGGCCTGCTTCATGTCATACACGCCTGGACTCCCTTTTAATTTTAAGTGTGTATGCGGTCTGTCTGTGTTAGCGCTGAAGGTTTTAGACCTTTTTGGTGGGGAAAGCGTGTGTGTAGTGTTTCTAGAGGTGACACCGTGGTAACGTGCAATCGCATTGTATTTTTGTAATCTATCTTGATCCAGTTGAGCGTCGGTGACATGCATCATTGGCGATTTTTCATTTACCTATGAAAGAATTTTATGGTAAATTTCGTTGCCCTTGTCATTATTGCCCCTCTTCCTCTTCATCAACGTCGCATACACCGATGATGAGGGGGATGGGAAAAGTAGGAGCGTGCGTTAGTCTTATTCCGTTCCGGATCCTCCTGTTATTGCTTTCATTATTATTATTATTATTAATGTTATGATTATTGTTGTTCCTGTCCCGTGAATGTAGACAGGGGAAATGAGCAAATTACTACTTTTTGCGAACAATTCAGTGGTAGTACCGCAGTAAGTTTTGTGAGTTAGCACTGACCCGCCGTGTTTTACGCTCGTATCGCTGTCGCTGCTGATTGAGATGTCACTTAAAAAAGTATCGATAAAGAGATGGACGGTCCGCAGTAGGAAGGGTAACAATGTAATTACTATGATTACTTACTGTATTATTATTCCTACCACTACTAAACAACTACCCCGAGCTGTGCTGTGAGGTACGCTCCTTTTAACTTATTATTTTCTACGTAAAGTACAGAGGACAAAATATGTCGCCGCAGATCGAAGATTAGATAGTGTATATGTGGTTTGGATTTTTTACACACGATGGGGAGGAAAAGAAACTAGCCGCTACTAACTAGAGAAGAACTGACGATGGTGGTTGTGTGGATAGGGGTGGAGGCAAAACTCCAGGGAACATGAATATAAGAATCCACACTGAAAATACGAGGAATTGTCCTTAGCAGTCTGTCTGCTGTCTGTATACATTCTCTGATATCCTATACATCATATACGTACTTCTCTGTTGGATGTACTAATTTGTTCGGTCTAAACTATGATATACTTCTCCGCCACAATTTGTTTTTATTCGGAATTCAGGAAGAGGCAATTCCACAACGTCAGTCAGGAGAGAGGTGGCGTATTTAACTTTCCATTACCGTAAAAGTATATAGGGTATCAATATATACACTAATAATCGTACAGAGGCGAATGAGGATGAAAGAGCGAAGAGGCGGTGGAGTGTTGAGGTGATTTGAGAGGAAGTTGGTGGAAGATGCGTGCGAGAGATATAGGAAATATGGGATGGCAAATGAAATTCTGTTATTAAGCAAGAAGATCTTAGCAAGTTTGTTGTTAAATCTTTCCACTGTTAATATTATATACTTACTACTACTATATATTATGGAATATGTATAAATATATAATTATGTGAATTTTAACGCCACTTTCGGACGGCTCGCAATCATGATGATGTAGTAGTTTCTTAGTCGGCATCACTTGCGGGGTGGTGATTTTTTTTCGGGAATTTCTGTAACCTGACCGCCTCAGAAGAGAGCTCAGGAGACCACCTATGATGACGGTGATGCCGAGAGCCGTTCCGTGAGTGGAGAAGTATTCACTTACTATTTGTATTAATAACCATTGCATGGAATGGAGTATAGCTTTTGAAGGAGCTAGTCATGCTCCGTCAGAGAGTGTGGGTACTCATAGGTTAAAAAACTTTGTGAAACAATTATTATTGGATGGAGGAATGTGTTGTTCACTATTCCTGCATAGAGACAAATACTTGGATTATCATGGTAATAGTAAACGTTCGTCTAGCTATTAGATGATGATGATGAGTATTTTGAGGAATGAACCTGAGAGTCAGTCATACGCATAGCGACCAAGTTAATTTTCACAGACACACTCGCGTGTCGCGTCGCAGTACGACACTCTCAGTGGCTCTATCGAGAACTATTATTATACATATAAGCATACATAAATATACACACTAGTTTGTAGGAAAGGAGTTTTTCACCTCACGTTTAGAACTCCGAATGAGCTATGGGAGCTTGATCATACAAATTATGAGTGTGATCGGATCGAAACTCTCATGGTCGTTTAATTGTAACAAAATTAGCCCTAACTTCTGTCCGCGGGTTAAACAAAGAAGACTCGGCTGCGGACTGAGGACGATAAAAAATGTTTGACTAACACTTTGAACACTTTCTTAGGCGTATGTAGAGAGAGAGAGAGAGAAGGGAAGAAGCAAACAAAGGATATTGAACCGCTGCTGATAGTTATGGAAGAGAAAAGGGGAAGGAAACTTATTGCGTTTGCTTTATTCATGTAAGATATAGTAGAGGTACAAGAATATACAAAGAAAAATGTGGTGAAATTCATCCTGATGTACTTTCCGTAACTGAGTCGTGAATAAAATTCGTGTTTTTCTCACAACTGCTGTCCTGGCTAAATGGTATTTATTTTAATCACTTCACTCTGCATACGTACTGGTAACAACTAATGTAAGCTTGCATTTACTGTCATTGTTATCACAGTGAGGCTATCAATACGTTTGATCCTGAAGTTGGAAGATGTCCTCATTTTGTACCTGCCAAAATTAAATGGTCCCGGATTTTTATGGAAAATTGACGATGACAAAGTGGTCGGATCAGATTTGTTTAAGTTACTTCCCCGAATTTCCGTTTATGACTTATTGCAATCAATGAGGAAGGAGATGAGATAACATGCGACGTTGCAAAGGATTTATTCAAAATTCAATATAATCTGATGTCCCCCTTGGTGATGACACTGAACTTCGGGACATTGCGGCTCTATGAAACTGGTACAACTAAACGGTAGGAAGATCGCCGCTACTAAATAAGAATATAATTAATTTCTATTGGTGTAGCTAACTGGGGTTGTAAAGCACGCTGTTGTGCAGTCCTCGCAATGCATGTGGGTCGAAGGTGCTATGAGGCTGACGGCACACTAGTTGATATTCGTATTCCATGCATGCCTTTGATTTCCTCCTTCAGAGCCTGCGAGAGAAATCGGTCATGTAAAAAAAAGTTAACAATTTATGTCCAAAAAGTACACTCTAGTGTCATTTACTGATGTGATCCTTCTCGACCCAAATTCTACATTTTGGAAGATAAAGCATTATCAGCAAATTAAACTTGGATATGGAGACGCTACGCAACTTCTGATGCCTCCAATTTTACTGAAGTACAGGGTAAGCCAAATGTAGCCACATCCCTTTCCTCGCTCGCATTCGTGCAGACCTTTGCTCCTTTCAAGATATTTCAGTGCCAGCCATGATCTTTAAAGGATCCTAGAACGATACTACTCAAATGAGCTACTACATGCTAAAATTACGCTTTCAGAAAGAGTGTGCAGAACATGCTTCACATGGATATGTCTGTCGTCTGTCACTCAGTTTTTAAATGTGCCGGCCGGACTGGAAGGGCAATTAGACACTTACCCTGCCCATATTAATGGATGTAAAATGTTAGACGGCCGGCACGTGAAATTAAGTATATCTCTCGTGTCTTAGTAAACCAAGACCCCGTTAACTCCTAAGTAAAATGAATTATTAACACGATCAAGGAATAAATGAGGAGGTCGTCCTTCTTATTTAATAATTGGCCGATAGCTCCGCCGTCTGACTGGACTCACGTTGCCCGTCTCACTCGTCTGTCATCTGTACTTTCGGACCTCCTCATCTTAAATCTAATACTTCATTTATCCACTCACCTGAGTCACGAGTTGGTGTTGCTTCACGGTATTAAGTCCCTTGAATTCCACGGATTCTACGTGGATTTGATACATGGACCCACAACCACCTGGATAAAAATCTCGTCAGAATTGTAACACTTTATACTGTCGTCATTAAGAAGATCACCGTGTGAACGAACCTGATATATCCTCAACTTGTATTGATGTAGCTAAAGGGAATTCGGAATTTAATCTCTCCTTTAATCGGACCTCGCCTACGTTCGGCTGTGACGTTAATAATCGGTGCAAGTATGACCGTAGGTAAGGCCTTTTGAACAACTCCATCATTTGGCGATTCATAGTTCCTCGTGTATTTTCCTCTTCGGCTACTGTGTGAATACAAAGATTTTTAATATTAAGATACGCATTTATGTTGGATCCCCATTTTAAATGACGCCCTCTAGAATACCAAACTATAGACTGCACGCTAAATACTCAGGACGGGATATTGTCATAATAGCATCATAAGTTGAGGGCGATAATTGCCGTCCGTCAGCCGAAAATCATATGACACCTAAGTTCACACGTACCCACACCGGTTGAGACAACCTGGTTCACGAACAGGCATCCCATAATTGTAAAAAAATTGAACAGTGGATACTACCATACTACACTCCTTTGATTGTACTAACATGATCTGGTGATACTTTGGTTTGGTAATGTCAACGGGATCATTTATTTCTGTACCCTTCTGTGGATTTCCTACGCTATAGGTTTTTGATGTTAGTTCTGTGCGACCATGATTACTTTCGCCCCCACCCCATGTTCACCTTCATTTCTATTAGGTAGAACTATACCACGCGATATTTAGCAGTGGAACGCTCCATTGGGAAAGTTTAACTGCACTGCACTGTCAGTGCAACGTAATGTTCTACGTGCAGTGCACTAAAATTGGATAGGCTGGCAACTTCATTGACATTTCGAGGATAGCTCAATTACCTCCCCTAAACAAGTTTCCGATACTGAGACGAGGCAGCTATGGGCACAAAATTTCGGGATAAGCACAAATCCTGAATAAAATAGAAGAATAGCAATCTTGACATCAAAACACTGTGTTTTTATCCTGCTGAGCCCGCAGGAAATGGGCGTTAGGCTGAAACTAAAGTATACATCGGTATGGTGATAAAGGAGTGATTACTTTATCCTATGCGTCTCGTGTAAGGCAGTGAACTAATAAGTGTATTTTCATCGTAGCACGCTGAACGTGCGCTGATGAGTGAGAGAGAAGCTGCCCCGCTGAAACGTAATCAGTAGAGGAGGAATATGGACATGAAGTTGACACTGACATGAGTTCGACATCCTAAGCACAACTGTTTACCTGGGCGATTGATAGGAGCTGAAGACAGCGTTCATTTTAGATAATAATGAATCGTAGAGCAGAGCAATTCTGTGTCTAAATATTTTAGAACATCGGATGTAGTCTGTAGTCTATAGAGTGAGTACTGTAGTGTAGATATTTAGGAAGCGTACGGGAGTTTATGTCAGAAAATCTACGGAATCCCTTCGAGGAATTTTTATGTCCGTTATAGAAAAGTTTTGGAAGCGGGGTATATTCGCTCAAAAGTTTTCAAAAGGGTTGAGGCGAGCTGTGCTCTGGTGAAGTTGCTGCGGTCAGTTATTATGACGAATAAAATACTAATCGAGGAGGGAGAGGACGAGTGCGAGCAGGATAGTTCTTTCAGTGGGCCTTTAGTCATAAATAATACTGATGATACAGATGATTTGGGACAAGATAGCAATGTCTCACCTCCAGTTAGCTACCGTCAACGACCTGAGGGAATCGGCTGGTTCACCGCTGCCTTGCTAATAGTTAACACGGCCTTGGGAGGTGGAATGTTAAATTTCCCAAAAGCTTTCCACGAAGCTGGGGGTGTCTTGATAGCAGCGGCCGTTCAAGGGGTAAGCAAATAGCACTGTTTCGTAATCAATCAGAAAGTTTTCCCCAGCTGAGGTTTACGGCAAGGAAGTAAAGTTTTAATAGATGTGTTCTCTGTGAACTGTGTGATAGTTTTTGTATTGTAGAGCGGGAAATAGCTTGTACCCATGTTCTCGCTTAAGATCTTACCTTGCTTTTTAGCGAGCATGTTAGTGTTACATCGAGTCTGTTATGATGCAGAAAGATGCTATAAAGAGAGTCTGTGATCTAAATAATTGATTCATTATGTACCGAGGAATGTGATGATAAATCATTAAAGTGAACTTTTCACTGTTTCTCCGTAGGTCTTAATTCTATTTATTACTCCAGCGCTCCTTATTTTGGCATATTGCTCGGATTACAATGAAGCAAAAACGATGCAGGATACCCTTTATTTTACATGGGGTAAATTTGGACAACGATTGACATCGATTTGCATGACTTTGTACTGTTTCGGATCATGCATTACGTACATGATTATTATTGGGGACCAATTGGATCAGAGTGAGTCAAAAATATTGACTTTTACTTGAGGTTCTATGTCGTTGAAGATTTAAACCTTGTTGTTCTTCTCTGATTTCAGTATTCGCAGCCATTTATGGGGACACATTTTGTCACTACTGGTACTTAAATCGAAATTTCACTATGGTACTGTCCTGTATATTATTTGTTCTTCCATTGTGCTATCCGAAGAAGATCGACTTCTTGAAACATGCTAGGTAAGCTGTATGCAAAAGTATTTTTTGTGAATTGGGTGGAATCGTTCTGAGTTCGTGGACTGCTCAACATTTCCCCCCTTATTGTTGTGCTCATAGTTCGGTTGGAGTGGTTGCTGTTATTTACGTAGTATTTCTTATTATTGGTGAATACTACTCTGGTGATTATACTCCAGGACCGATCAAAACACAGCCAGATCATTGGACAGACGTTTTTCTGGTTATACCCACCCTGTGTTTTGGCTATCAGGTATCCCAGAATTGAAACCCCAAAATTTATAGCTGTTGAATCATGCTCGGGACTCGATGGCTAATTTATTTATTTTTACAATTTATTTAGTGCCATGTGAGTATCATTCCAATCTATGCCTGTCTTCGAAGGCGGACCGTGAAGAATTTTAGCCGATCGGTATATCTTGCTATCATCATTTGTGTGTTTACCTACACTGTTGCTGCAGCCTATGGTTACCTCACTTTCGGAGCATACATTGCCAGCGACATTCTCAAATCCTACGATGCCAAATACCCAGCGGTGCTCGTCGCAAATGTAGCTGTAGCTATTAAAACTTACGTAACTTACCCAGTAAACTCCTTTTGTGGAAGGTAAAAGTTCATGCCTACAAAATTCCTACCAGATAGGTCCTTAATTAAAAATCATTAATTGTAATCCCTATGAATCCTTTTTGGTTGTCTTCAGGGAAGCTATAAGCGATCTTTGGCTGGACCTCAGTCTATCTGGACGCGTGATCGAAGAGGAAATGCACCCCACTCATCCAAAGGAAGAGTTTTTCCGACGAGTAGCGGTAGCTTCGGCATGGTTCGCCTTATCGCTTCTTTTAGCTGTCCTTCTTCCGAACATAGGAGCTGTGATAAAATTACTAGGGAGCCTTGCTGCGCTCTTTATTTTTTTCTTACCAGGTACAGGAGGACCTTCTCTCATATTTTTTGGATTTTTAAGATGTGATGCAATTGATTGAAAACTTTTTGCTTGCAGGATTATGCTTGTTAAGAGTTTCGCTGTCAGATAGCAGTGAAAACGACGAGTCATCTAAAAAGAAGACATGGCTTGTTGTTATTGCTGGAATGTACCTTGCACTAGGTGCTTTTATTTTTGGCCTGGTGTTTACCCAGGGCATATACTACGATTTTGTGTACGAGCGTGAGGTGGACATCGCGGTTTGCCAGCCTGCCAATTCCTCTAATTACTGAAAGATCAAATGTGAAGTGCCAACTGATGAATTGTATGGAAGCAAAGAAAATTCCACTGCTTCGTTGATTCAAGATCAGTAGTCATTTGTAGATCTGAATTCCAGAACCTGTGGAATAATTTGTAAAAGAACAAGGCGAGTCAGCTTCGAATCCGTTGTGACTGAAAATCACACGACATGGGAAGCCATTTTATTAAATTAGCTTCAAAAGCTTTTTTGTGAAGCATTTTTGTTTGTACACTTTCGGATTTTGATAGAATTTTAGCATCTTTCCGTCACCAATAGACCTATACTCCCAGCTGACCTTCAAACCTACATGTGATACGCCTACAGCAGTATTGACGCCTCATGGAAACTAACGCTGTCAAAGCGTTTCTCATTCCACATGGAACTGGATAACACCTCTGGATGTGGTATGGTTGTAGAGTCTGGTTCCCCGCACTTACTGAAATAATTTCTTGTGAAGATCCATGACTTAAGTCTTCCAAAGATTTCATGCTCGTCTGCGTCCCCGTATTTATGTCTATTTGAGTTTCCTTGTTGTTTGGCGTTGACACATAGTGATCAGTGGTGCTTTGAACTTGGTTCTGTAAACCAAAGGTAATTTTACAGCGAAAATCGAAAATTCAAAAATTTGAAGATAAATCTTGAAAGTTTGTCTACTTGAGTTTCCTTATCCTTGTTGTTTGGCGTTGACGTGTAGTTGTCGGTAGCGGAATCTTGAACTTGATTCTGTTCAACAAATGTAATGATACGGCAAAAACGAAGATTTCTAAAATTGAAAATTTCAAGATAAATCCTGGAGTTATGCCTGTATACCTGAGTTTCCTTAGCCCTGTTGTGTGGTGTTGCCTCGTAGTTTTCAGTATTTTGAACTTGATTCTATTAAACAGCGGTGATATAGTGAACATGGAAGTTTCAAAAGTTGGAAATTCCAAGATTAATCTTATGTCTACCTGAATTTCCTTATCATTGTTTTTTGGCGTTGACGCCTGGTTGTCAGTAGTGTTATGAACCTGATTGTGTTTAACAAAGGTAGTGTAACGAAAATTTTAAATTCTGATCATATCTCACAGTCTTGAATAAGTTAGTATAACTACACATACGAACCTGTGATCCATTTTCAACCCGGGGTGGGTACATTTTGACGAAATCGTTTCCTGAGTTTATTTCTCGTTGCTCTTTGGGGTATACCGTCATGGTTGTGGCCACATTCTTAACGCGAATTTTACGTGCATTAATCTGTAATAACCCCGTACCTTGCCTCGTATTTAGTTTTTTGGGGGGACGCCAACGGGGTATATTTGATTGCCGACTACTCCGTTTTGATTTCGTGTCGGGTGTTTGTGTTGTCACAGGACCAGAATATTCGTACTGGGACTGATCTTGAACCTGGAAACCTCGAGTGGGTATTAGAGCTACAGCCACACCCAAAGTTCCCAACATTATCCAAGAATTACTTTTTCAAGTTTATTTAGAATATTAATTGCGTATGCGCTATACATTCTGTGAACCGTCCAGAATGTTGCTTATTTCCTGAGGTAGAAGGACCGCAATAAACAGGGATGGCCATCCCTTTAATTTGCATGATTGGTCCGTTTCCGCAAGTATTTTCCAGTTGGCAATATTTGTTAGTAATTTGTTTTCGTTTGATCCACCGCGCTTTCTTACTTCGATTTTTGGCTTTCCTGTTCTCGCTGAAAATAATACACGTCACATAAATTTTAAATCTTAATTCATCTTAATTAATTAAATGAATCTTAAATAGAAATAGTTCTCCGCCGCTCACCAACAGCAGTAGCACTTATTTGCAATGGAGCCTTCATCGTTGCAAATTTGTTTCCATTCATTTGTAGGGTTATTGGACTGGGAGCACTTAGACTTGGTATGAAGATTAAGCTCATTTAAAATCCGAGTCAGGTCATCCGTTAATTCCTGGCTATTAGATGGCAATGCTGGTAGTTGATGGCAAATCGATTGTGGGACACACTTGCCCTCTTCCAATGACGAATACCGTTGCGCAGCTTGAGTAGAACACAGTATAACACGATTGTCGTCCCCAATCACGGGTATGTTGGTTACATCAGGTACATCAGGAGTTAGGTGATGTGGTCCTGTTGTCGTCCCGAAACTAAAGTTTGTGTGACCAACTCGTGGCTGTTTTTCAGTCCATGCGTTGTCATTCTCGTCACTACTCAAACTGATAGTTTTCCTACAGCTACACTTCGTACAAATTTCCGGGTTAGCGGGTTCTTTAGGAATGAAACGGAACTGTAATAATCGACCCGATTGTCGGCAGCTCAAGCCATCGGAAGGGATGAACGAATTATTAATCGATGAAAGAAGACTTTTAGTGGTTGATTCATTAGTCCTTGCCCTTGTACTTGGCCTGTTCGAGACCTTCTGTTTAGGCCCTGCATCCATTCCCAGTGCTGGTAGGGGGCAGCTGGAACTGCGCGAATTTCAAGTGCACCATGAGCGCATACTACAGCTAGTCATTTGTCAACCGTAGCCAGAGACTATGCCGAAGTCACAACTTTTGAATTTGACATATGATTTCATTTTGAGATTGCTCTAATTTTCCCTTCGTTTGACATATGTTGCTCTTTCTTCCGAGTTCGTTTGTCAATTTTTGCTGTCCACTCCAGTGGATGAATTCAAAGATACAAATACATTTTGAGGTGCACTAAAATTTTGGTCTCCATATTTTGTTTTGGGTACTTATTACTCTTGGTGTGAACGATTATGGTGGACAGGGAACCATGGATTTCGTATGATTCCTGTCCTGAGTCCATCACAGCTAAAGTCCCTTAGTCCCCGCCGGGGACTCCCCGGCCCAGTTTCATGGGCACAGATGCGGGAAAAAACCGAAGAACCGTTGACGATGATGATCGGATTCCTGTTTCTGGTAAATAGTTATTTTCACGAATGCAAATTCTTGTCCAAGTACCACGATGGTCTTAAGTTGCCATGGAGACTAGTCTACTGCGTTACTCTTTTCACATCCCAATGTGAAAATGTTAAATACTTGGTTCGTGCAATGGAATAAAACATGAATTTGTAACGTAATGTTTTGCCTATTGCATATATCATAATACCATCATGCAGATAACATTTGATAACTTGCTTTGTGACTGATACGATATGCAGAATTCGTAAAATCGAAAGCGTATTCATTTTTCACATCATTTTAACCATGGATTATGAATATACTTCCGATTGTCATACATATTGCTCATCTAGTCACATAAAATCAGAACTACTATTACAATCGAGTGACAGTGCTTAATCCAGGTCCATTCTTCGACGCTATACGTATATGTCAATCAATACTTGGTGCAATACTTGGAGTTTTATTCATGTAGTAAAGGGTCTGGAGGACAAGAAGATTATTAATCGCATTCACAATTACATGAATCTAACAGACATTCGCTGCAAACATTAGCACAACTAAAAAATCTTTGGGGATGAACTTGATTGTCCAGATAGTAGCACGAAGAAGTAGACGCTCGCAAAGGGACCTTAATTTCTGGAAATATCCTCATGTAATCTCTTCCAGAGTCCAACTTCTCGCTCGTTTGGACAACACGAGATTTCCAAACTTTAACATTCCTCACTTCCCACGAATAGCGCCCAAGCGGAACCCAGAAAAAGTTTTCTTGGGGAACTGACAAATCAATCAGCTCATCTGGCTCTTGCGGAATCATTCTTGATGAAGTGCGTTCACCAAGTCTCATATCAGGCTTCCCATGACACCTCAGATCGTCGAATTTTCTTCCACCATTCCGATTTATTGGGGGCAAAGCAAACTGGGGATCCATGCTCATACCACGCCTCCATCCTCGTCCATCCCTTCCCACATCGTCCCAACCTTCCTGCGGTTGATTCATGTTCCACGCCAGCGGCTTTGAACCATTTACTGCACGAACAGCTTTCGAATACTCCCCTGCCCGTTCCACAGTTTTCCATGGCTCAAGGCTGGATTCCGGGCCTCTCCTAATACCGTAACGAGGCACTACCTTCGGTGGTTTTAAAGTTGAGAAAAACTTTTCCGCTTGGGCCTCAGCATCAAGTCCAGGTTTCGACATTCTGCCTTCAGGGCGAATGCTTTGTCGGTTACGATCCTCGAGGCGCTCCTGTGCGCTCTTGCGGACAAATCCCGTTTGTTTTCTTGTCGAAAGTTTTAAGCGTGCTTCGAAGGATGGCTCGTAATCTTTTTCACTTTCCACAATCTTCAGCTGACCCTTACCCACTAATCGTGAAAGAGTCTTTAAAGGTCCGGCTTTCTTCGACTTTGTCTTTGGTAGACTGCCTCTATGATAATCTCTGACAAGGTTCCCTGAAAATGTAGCATGTCTCCATCTCCTTTCTGAAGAATTTGATCGACGACCGTCCTCCTGGTCCGATTCCTTCACCTCAATGGCTCTGTCACGTGTTCCCACAACTCCTTCTCCGATTCCTTTATCCCTTTCATCTATTGGTGCAATTACGAAAGACTTTTCGAGAAAGTATAATATGAGAATGTATGCTTTTAAAGCTGAATTTACGTGATATTCTTGTCCTACTCCCCGTACCCCCTTCGCCCACACCAATGTCTTTCTTAAACCGATGGATGGGGTCAGAGCCGGTGGTGCTGAATCTTGTTCCATGTTTGGACAGTGAGCTGTCGTCCCGGGATAGTGTAGCTTCATCTGGACTACCACGACTTCGTGCTGTCATCGGATTGATGTCGGTATCTTTACTGAATTTTTCCCGGGCATACTGCACTCCTGTGGACAAGTGTCCTCGACGGCCATCTGCCCAGCTATCCCCCACACCTGTATCCGTAAGCCGTTGCTTGGAAGATCTACTCTGACTCTGAGTACTTTGAGATCCTCTTGACGAATGTCGACGCTCATCTTGAGTTTGTACTGCTTCGTGCGAACTTTTGGGATCCCAAGTGGGAGTGGCATAGGATGAGTACTGTTTTCGCCTTTCATTTGTGTGAGTTTGACTTCCATGTGTGGATTTAAGCGGAGGATCCCAATGGGTTTGAGCCCCGTGCGTCAACAGTTGACTCCGTCTCGTTTGTGAGCCATGAACAGATTGTCGCGGGGGTCCATTTTGAACACTTTTTCTGGCATATTGTGTCGGAGGATCCGCGCGGGATCCACGTTTATCATACGAGGATCGCTTCGGACCTTGTGAAGATTGTAAAGAAGAATTAGTCCTATTTACCATTCTCGAAGTCTGTGACAACCTCTTCAAGTCTTGTTCTGACCAGAAACTATTGACACGGGAGCTGACTTGACTAGGACGGGGATGTAATTTGAATGGCTGTGATTTAACACCAGACTGGTAGCTGTCATTACCGCTTCCGCTGTTTGCAGTAGCCTGATTACGACTACTTGTCTGCGAGTACTGCTCGCAGTCAGTCCCACAAGACTGTGATCTGCTACTCCGAGTGTTGATCTGGTTGAGTTGGGTGGATGACAATTTACTTTTTTTCCGAACCGTTAAGTCTCGCAAGGTCTTCCTTCCGGGTTTGTACTTGCTATTATTGTTAAGCTCTTTTTCGTCGTCAGAAAATTGTGGGGGACCTCGCTGTTCAGTCATCTTCCTATATTCCAGTTCGGTTAGGATCGTGTGCACCTCTGTGCTCGTTTCCCCATGAGACTTAGCAAACTCTTTAGCCAGCATGGCCTCCAAAACGGAAGTTGTCTGATTCACCAAATGTTGTTCAGATCTACTCAAGGGTTTTCCAAAAATCATATCTTCCCGCCCCGAGCGCTGCTCGCTTTCAGTATTCGTTGCTGCTACACTGGAACTTTGTCGTTTCCGACCCCTTTTCTTCCTGCTCTTTCCGCTGCGCTGTCTTGTACTTGTGAAGCTGTTGATGGAGGTGTCCGACACACACTTTCGACCTTTGCGCGAATTTTGAGCTTCTGCGGCTCTGCGGGCTTGACTGCCTACAACCATATGACTACATTGGAAGCAGTATTAAGTTTAAGACATTTATTGACCAGGCATTGATTAAGAGAGGTCTATGAATTCGGCTACCAGATTTATTGAGCGAACTTTAAATTAGACGTACCATCTCTTCCTAGTCCATTTACTTTGAATAGTTGGTTAGACAGAGGAAGGTTATTGACGTTCTGGCCAATTCGGATATTGCAGTCACAGCTACCATACTCTGTGTGGTAGAGTAGTGGTTTCCCGTCCGGATCAGTACCACACCACAAAATTGGTACGCATTTGCTTAGCCTGTAAGCAATGTGAAATTGGAATGTAATGTATATAGCCTCCTAAAGTATGATGTAGTTCAATGGGTAAGGACGAAATACAGTGCATAGTTTAGAAGCGAGTCCTCGAATGTTTGTAACGTCGTGATTTCGTTCACTATCATTCGTCGGTAACTGCTGATGGCTGCACTGCTAGGTCGTACCTTGAACGGATATCTGTAACCAAGATCTCTCAAGTGAGCAGCCACTTTACATTCCAAGATTTTCCGCTCCTCCGGACTGCGGATTCCAAATATACCTTGAAATATGAAATTTGTAGGATTTTGTAGAATAAGATAGAGAGAGTGGGCGACTAGGGATGCAAAGAAGGGCAATAAATTCTATGGCTACAGCAATAATAAATAGTACCACTTGAGACGAAGGAAAAGGCGCGGAAGTATGAATACAAGTTGAGTTGGATGGGTCTTAAATTTCACATCATACCTGTGTAGTAAGCCGAGTCACCGGAACCCACATTATTGTCCGTGGTGGACGGCAGGTTATTACGAGAATACGAGGTAACCAGCTTTCGAGATTTCCGAGTGACTTTATCTAAGTGTAAATTATATATTTGACATTTATTTTTGTTTTGAAGTTAGTTTTAATCTTACGTGTATTTCCATGCTAAGAGTTTTTATATGGAAGGGGTTGAGCTTCTACCGAAAAGTAAACTAGTTCTGTCATATGGAGGTGGAGGTAATTCGGTATCTTTTCGTACAGCGTAGACAGCCGAATGATTGCATTTACAGCCTTTCCTGTGAAATATTTGTTCAATCACATTTTTGTAGTGCATGTCCGGGATGACGCGTGGAGATTTGGGCCGGTCACCCGTACTTGAATAAATCGGCAATAGCTCATCATTTGTGTATGCATTCTCTGTGTGAGAAAGTTAATACATTATGTTTTGCAGTTGAAATTCCGCAGTTCCATTGAAATGAATAGGGAATGTCAGAGTTAAGTGATAAAGTTGGTAAGGTAGGACTAACTGATGTATGCGTACGTATTCGGATGGGATCCTGGTTTTCAAGTTGTGTGCTGAACTCCAACTTAAGTCGACGCAGAAGCTCATCAAAATGTCTCGTATGATCATTCTGGAGTGCCCAAATTAAATCTGAGGCATTGCAAGAGTTTAAAGCACAATTTCTATGCGATTCTTGACTTTTGAGTAATTTCCGCTGATGACAGACCAGATGACATATTGTACTGAGCACTTCTTCCTGAAGAAGCTTTCGTGTCCGGCAGTCAAACTTTAAAAGTATATAGTTCATGAGTTTAATCTTAGTTTTAAGGTTGTAATTATTTGGAATATTTTCTTTTGTGAAGCGGAATATCTGGGATTCTAGAAATTCCGTGATGAAACTGTGAACAATTGTCTGAAACTTTTCCAAGTATATACAAAGTAGTTTTTCTTTGGACGGCGGCAGCTTGGTAAATTTAAGCTCCAGTTTGGCCTGCTGAGATTGAATTTTTCGGGTGCTCTGAGGCCGATCCTTTCTGACACCTGTCATGGCCTCTCGTGCCTCAATATAACTGCCAATTTGCTTTCTGTCGTACTTGGGTTCCGGTTCCATTATGTCTGATTGTTTTTCTGTCCGGTGGTTGTGGCACTTGATTAGAATTTACGGATTAATTCGGGCCTGCGTAATGTGAGATATGTTGGGTGTTGGGACACAAAATCGGTAACACGTAAACAATTGTTGAGATAGTCATTATAAATTTATTTTAATAAATTCAATTATCGTATGTAATTACAAAAAAAATAAATTCAGTGGTTGTGAATCCACTGTTTACATTTGACTGTTATGTTGTGAGACTACATGATATCGGATTGAAGTTGGCCACAAAGTTCGTAGATTTATGTTCGGGTTCTAGTCGAGATGTCGAGAATCGAGAAGCTGTCCATTTTCGGCGATCTTTTGTGGATTTGGGATTTGCGTGATGCAAAACTTTTTTTAGTGACTAAATATTTCAGTGATTCTCGATGAATCTTGCAGAACGTCCGTGGTACTAATGTTGATTTGGTTCCCATGACAGCAATTCTGGAAAAAGCTCGATATGTCGTCCACAGCTCTTAACAAGTACAAGGAGCGAATATCTTTGTATGAAGACATGGACAACCCTATAGCCCCACTGACTTCTTCTCAAAGACAGTTTATTATTGACATTACTCATGGGGATAACCAACGACCACCGCCGGAAGGTCTTCGAAGCATCCCACGTCAAGAAACGGCAGTGTTGGATCCAAAGTTCACTCCATCACTTGATGTCCATTGGGAAAAATTTCAGTTCAGAACGAAGCGTGAGGTATGATTTAGGATTCGTAATATGTACTTAACTTATTTTTTGTACTTGTAAATCCTCATTGTAAAACAAACACGATTATCCTTATATTTTAAAGTTCAATGAGTGGTTCCTAAGTTTGGAGAGTCAGCTGGAAGAAGAAAAAGATGCAGACATAGTGGGCTACACCGAAGTACTCCGCCATTGTAAAACGGACGCGGACAAAGTTATGGGACAAGTGCAAGAATCCTTGGAAGAATTGCGTGCCTTACAAGAAAATTACCATTATGTGTCGAATAAAACAAATGCACTTCATAACTCGTGTCAACAACTTATTCAAGAACAGGTAAGTCTTACAGCATGTATATATTATGAGAATGCAATTTGTGTTGGTAGTTATTTTAAGTTGTGTAATTTCTATTGTAGAGTAAATTAGAAGCCGTGTCAAAAGAGGTTGATGTACATCTGAAGCATTTCCTTTACCTGGATCGAATTGCGTCCAAGTTAAATTCCCCATCATTACTGGTTACTTCTGATGCATTTTTCGCCTTACTCGAGCAGATTGATGAATGTTTATCTTTCATGGTACACAATGTAAGTATAACCCAGCGTCGAACCAGAATTTTGAATGTGCCTAATCGTGGAATGTGTTATCACATCGATTCTTTGTCTTTCCAGCCGAGTTTCAAAGAAGTATCCGTTTACGGAGCAAAGTACAAACATTGCCTGAATCGAGCAATTTCTAATATAAAGACGTATGTTACAAAAGCTTTACAAGGAACAACTAGTCAAGTAACGGCTGCGATAGAAGCGCAAGACACAACCAAGGAGTCGGCTATTTTTCCCATAATTTATGGAAAGTTTGCGGCTGGTATCGCTAAACTCAAACGAATATTTGTCGAGGTTGATAATCGAAGAAACGGATGGGCTGAGTAAGTCTTATTTTGCCTCATGTTCCAACGTTTAGGATCAGTTTGTTAATTCAAATATTCTGGATTTCGCCTGCAGATATGCAGAATTGTTCCAGGAGATACAACAAGCCTTTTTTAAGGAGAGAGCCAATCTTCTCAGTGGAAGCGTATATGCAATGGTGTCTGAGTTAAATGTGAAAGGAAAGACGGGCATGGACCTCTGTTCCACGGTGCGGACGGGGTGTTCGTTCTCTATTCACCTATGCCAAGACGAGTATCGCTTGTACGGCGACTTTTTCAATCCGTCATACACTGTTCATTTCGAGTGAGTAATAATTTTCTCAAATTTCTTGGCGTCCCTTGGAAATATGCCCTTGTTGAAGTGAGAATGGGTGCAGGAGGATTCCCTTGAGGGAAGGCCGTAAACTTTGAAAGCAGAATTAATTACGAATGCGAAGCACAACAATAAATTGAAGCGAATGTAGAAGTACGGTGAAATATATGTATATTATATATATGTATATATTGTATAGCCATGCTAATAATTGAGGTCAGGTAGAACAGCGATCGACACCATCTACTGCTTGAGAAGAAAGCTCCGTGGTCAAATGATTAGTTGTAGCTTTGGAGTGAAGTAAAAGCTAGTTTTTTCTTGGATTCTTAGTATGTGTTGTGTTTTCGTTGAGTCTCGTAATGTACGTAGCGTAACGGCAGGATCAAAAGTTTCAGTGGGAGCCTTTATTCGCGTCGTCAATTAAGAGATGTTGCGGTAAACTTTTTTCAACTGTACGATGAATGGTTGATTGGATTACCCTAGTGAGTTCATGGAGAGAATGTGCACCCCCCTGTATGACACGCTGAGACCGCTCATAATCAAAATTCAACATTTGGAAACACTCGCCGAGCTGTGTACGATCCTGAGAGTGGAAATGCTCGAAGAACAGGCTTCCACTGCACGTGAGTTCTTTTCCCTTAGTTTTTTTTACTTCGCCCTAACCAGTATCATCATCATTGACATTCTATAGCAATACTTGTGGTATTCACTATGATCAATTCTCGGCCCCGTTTTTGAAATGCTCTCACTCAGATCAAACTTTAAAGTTGAAGTATTTATCGACTCCTCTTCGGAGCAGTTCGTTCCAAGTCCACTTCTTATATGATGCAAGACACGCATGCTCTATGCTCTCTCTGGCTCCTAGATCCACTGGGAAGGATTCGGCTTGTGATCATGTAACATAAAAAGCCAGAGGGACAAACTTAGTGAGTGAGTCCTGAAAAACAGCGTGAATCAGATCGTATTATAGCTACTTGTTCATTCTGCAGAGTACTAGATTCCCCATTGCACACAAAAAACTTTAACATTGTGCTCATTCTTCGCATCCTTTGATCTCATTCAAGGGTATCCAATCCAGACTGATAGAATCTTCAATTCCCGTCTTTTTAGCATGTACTCCACAAAAATGTCGGAGTGTATGATGCTCTACATCTTTTATTGGTAGGGGCTCTTGCCTTGTCATTTCCCACAGCATTATTATCCCTATGTCCCGTGTAACTCATAGGATTTTTGCCCTCCACCTCCTCCTCAGTTTGATGTCCTTGTCGGTGTTGAGTTTATCCATGTCTAATTTATAGTTTCACATCGCCGGAGTCTTTGTCTCATCCATTCTGATTACACCCAACCCGCCTTGTAGTTGAACAGTGATCCTGTCAGTTGTAGTTCTCATATGTTTCGTGTGGTAGCATGATGCTATGTGCACTTAAAAATTTGTGTATTGTCCTGGGGTGCAGCACAAGGCCTCGCCTCCTTCATCCGGATCGTGGAGCAGCTCCTACAAGACACCCAAGAACGTCTGGTGTACAGAGCACATATTTATATCAGCACGGACATTCGAAACTATACACCCGGACCAGGGGATTTGGCATACCCGGAGAAATTGGAAATGATGGAGGTAAATTATACCCTGCGCTGTCTATCAGCTCATGCACTCGTCCGTAGTAAATCACTAACGGATTCAGTTGACCTCCACGTCCAAGCTTTGTACAGTGTACACTAAAATGTGCAACTGTTGTATTAGAGTTGATCCATGTGGAGAAAATGCTTTTGATCCATACCGTGGCGTTAACATAAAAAATGTGGACGTCGTGCAGAAATGTATTAGACAAAGGCAGGCTGACTTATTTTCAGGAACCTGTTGGTGCACACAAGAATCCTCCCGCTCAGAAAGTTGAGCGAAACGCATACGTCACCATAGGGGAAGGATTCACACGGCGATTCTGCTGAGGGAGTCATAATAATAGTGGTGTAATGTTTTGCCTTGATTTTTCTCCCTTTATCCATATATGTAGCAAATAGCGGAGAGTTTGGAGCAGCACCATGGGAATGAGATGCATCCTAAGACACTGGGCCGATCCAATTCACAAACCTCCTTGGTATCCCTCAGCTCAGTAACTTCACAAGAAGTGGCTACGATCAACTCAGCAGCAGCTCTCCAAATACCGCGCCCCTTGAAATCCAGCAGTAAGCCCGGTTTTCTTATATCCTCTACCCTGACAGCTTGCAATATTAGCCAATTGATTGGGGTCATACATTATTCTAGAAAAGATTGATGTTCGTTGATGGGTACGTGACAGGGCAGTTATTGATATTTCATTATGTAGTAAGACACTGCAATGATGTGCGGCTTGTACGCTTGGCTCTTGCATTCCTCCCAGCTCCGGGCCAGTATATCCCACTGTTGATAAGCATTCGCGGCGCTATTATTGTGCTTGTGCCCGGCCCTTTGATGGGTCATATTCATAAGACTCATAAGCAAAGTCATAAATTTATGGGCCAAATATGCCGCGTAGCGTAACTTATTGTTGTACAAGTCTCAATGGAAAAGATGTGTGCTAAGTGCATTGCAGTTCTGTCTATACGGATGATGAACTACCATTTGAAAAGGGATTTTTGAGCTCCTTCTCGTTAGTGATTTTAGTTTCGACTGTGGGTGGGAAGTTCTTGTGGGAGGTAGTATATGTGGCAGTGGATCATTATGAAGAGCTGTAGTAGAAGTTTAGTGGAGGTAGAAAATCACCCCTTGCGTCATTTTCCTGGTCCCTGGTTATCCTATGTATGAGTTGGGTTGAGCGGAATTTTAGTGAGAACAAGTAAGTAATCACTCCTGTTGTTATCTTTACCCACGTCCGCATGGCGTATGGCATATGGGGAGAGCTGATGAGCTGCGGGAAATAAAAGGGTAGTTGATGTGGTAGGTTTTCCAAGTGTTTTCTCTTTGTTGCCCACCCTCGCCAATTGAATTACAATATGTTTACAGGCTCACCAGCGGATTTGCACGGGATGTGGTACCCCAGCGTGCGCCGCACGTTACTCTGCCTGTCCAAGTTGTACCGGTGCTTGGACAAGGCAATTTTCCAAGGTTTGTCTCAGGAAGCCCTCACTGCCTGCATTGCCAACGTCTCCACCTCGGCTCAACAAATAGCGACCCGGAAGGTTCGTTAACGCACCATGCAGTTTTATACCCTCTCATATATGTACACTCGGGTTGGTCATCCCACGCTGAAATTCTGCATCATCCATCAAAGTGGATGATGATGCTCAACGAATATAAACTTGTGTCACATCGTCTGGTCCGATCATGTCGGGGATTTCTTTGTTGTGGGAAGGAGGGAGAAAATATTATTTTTGTGTAACTGTAAAATCCCGGGGGCCCATTGGCGTAACCCCCTCCCTCTCCCACCCGCCGTGCAATGAGTGTGTGTGTGTGTGTGTGTGCAGCAAAAAATGATGCTAAGACGAAATTTTAAGAATCTTATTATTACTTTTATTATTATGATGGTACAGACGGTGGTGGATGCTCAGCTGTTTGAAATTAAGCACCTCCTCATACTGAGAGAGCAAATTGCCCCGTTCCAAGTGGATTTCGCGGTGAAGGAGATGAGCCTGGACTTCAGCCGGGTCAAGTTGGCAGGTAATTAGGGGAGAAGGATTATTGTTTAGTCGTCAGAAAAATTAATGATGGTTGTATTTTTGGTGGATCATCACCATCATCATTACCATTATTACTATTACAACTATTATTATTATTATAAGAGTGAAAAGCATGAGATGGTCACCCACCACTGGAGCTCTCCACCATGGGGCGCAGGAATGTGTGGCTGGAATGATGTGTCTTTTTAACTTTGTTATTTTTCTCTCTGACTCCATCGACAGCCCTCAGTTTGCTCCAAAAGAAGAAACAACTGTTCAGCCTGAACAGCAATAACTCCCTGCTGGAGTTCATCGTCGAGGGGACTCCACAGGTGAAAGAGTACTTTTTAGACTCGAAGAAAGAAGTGGATCGGCAGTTGAAGTCCACTTGTGAAGCCTTCATTTCCCATTGCACGCAAATTCTTTTGGGACCGCTGAGAAGCTTTATTACGAAGGTGAGATATGTCGATCCAATTAAAATTTCAAACTCACTCCCGAGTACGACACATATGGCAGTAAGTGTGGGCCTGCCCCTCTCTCTAAATGGTTCGTATTGGTATGGCTCCTTATCAGCCATAGTATGGTAAAGAATTTTATGAATGCTCTCGCTCTGTGTCTCCCACTTGCTACCCCATGTGTCCCTTACATGATAGTCCTTTGCATTAAATGAGTTTGTTGTGTGCTCTATGGTTGGTAGGCACTGAGAGTTGCGGAGGCGCAGAAGGAGAAGCCCGACCTGGTCCTGTCCCAACAATCCTTTGCCCTACCGAACATTGTGAGCCAGTTGATTTTGGACACGGTTGAAAGTCTCAAGTCTAAGTTACCTTTCATCCACCGCAGTATGAAGCTGTATCTAGCCAACCGAGAGACTGAATTCATCCTATTTCGACCAGTGAAAGTGAGAAATTCCCCGTTTTCCGCTTTTGTTTTAACAAAGTTTCATTATCACCATGTTCTCTTCTCTGATGTGTAGCATTATTGTGTGTGTAGCTGTTTAGTATGTATGATGGTTTTGCCTGCAGTTTATTCGCACACCGCGACACATTCACGTTCAGAGATTCAGAGCTCATCTTCACATACTACGGGCTTCGGATGAGGCTAAGTAGAGTTGAACAAAGATGAGGGTGAGAGGTGCACTGTGGAATGAATGATGGGCAATATTTCCACCCTGTGGTCATTTTATTGCCCTTGTTTGATGTGTGGACGGCGTGGGAAAGATTTCGTAATCCTTGTCAATTGTTTTTTGTACATTATCTTACTGTCTGCTGGGGTTTTGTTGTTGTAAAATGAAAACGGTTGGATGGATGGCTAGAGGTGTAAAAATCCGGCTGAGGGAGCTGCTTCGGCTACCGTTGTAGTAGTAGTATTAGTAGTAGTGGCGGTTCCTGTTTTTACCTTACTTGACTCTACTCCAGAAGACTCTACGCGAAGCAGTCACACATACACACGAGCGAGCAAGACGTCTTACATTGTTTCAGGGAGAACCCATAATTATCATTTCATCATGGATGATTCTGCCGTGAGGAGCACACATTGAGTTAGTTACACTCAAGTGACGACTCCACTACTGCGGGGTGGACATGTGGAAGAACGGAACTCGTCGTCCAACGTTTGAAGTTTATATGACGAGCGATGAATGGGCTTTAATTCAGAAGACAAAAAAGTCGTAAATTAGTAAAAATTTCAGCATCTGTCATAACAGTGTATTTGATGGGACATGGGGAGTTGATGTGTTTTATGAACCAAGAATGGTATACCCTTGATGTGTGACCCTGCATACTACTGCGTGTGAATGTATATGTATGCAGACGTGAACAACCGCAAATTTTAGAGGCTGGAGGTGGATGATGATGATAGAAAGTAATGAAATAAAATGGTGAGAGAATCGGGCAGCTGACTGATAAGGTAGCAATAGTAAAGAGGTAGTATTAGTACTGGTAAAAGTGGCAGGGTAGAAACTATGAAGCGTACACACATTATTGTGGTAGCCGAGAAGAAGGGAGGCATATATTATATTGACACTCACAGTTACAGACGGGCTCCGATTGACAGCTTACCTTTAAGAAGACAGAGTAATTACAGCAGTGCTACTGTCCAACTGTTCCCCTCTTTGTCTTTGACTGAACCACGTCTTTGCTCTTACTCGTATATAGTATCTTTAACCAACTCAACAATTGAATTATTGTTCACTGTCGTTTTAATTCACAGAATAACGTCCTCAATGGGTTTCTTCAGCTCGAGAATTTACTGGTACTCCACTACGCTCACCTCGACGTTCCCATCGTTTGTCCATCACAGGAACATGTCAATGTTCTTATCTCATCACTCATGATACAACCGGACCAGCAGCAACCAGCGCAAATATTGCAGCAGGGGAAATCAACTTGAACGAACCGCTCGTTTTTCGCCTCATTCAATGAATCTATCAATTATGATTTATCATCATTATTAATACGCCTAAGTGTTTAATTCGTATGTAAATGTTGTATGACATTAGGCCTCTTGTTCTGTTGTTATCCTCGTGCAATCCAATAACCGTGCATATCCTACGTGTCCCTTATAACCCCGGTGGTCGGCCTGATCCCTCCAATGCCCTCAAACTACCGCCTGGATTAGTAAACCCTATGATGAAGCTTTCACTTTAGGGGAGAGAAAGGAGGATCTTGCTTTACACTGTTGACTTTTAGTTTTCCCCACGTGAATTCCGTTGTGATTTGCCTATAGCTCGGGTCAACGTGCAGGTTAGATGACATACCATGTAAAAACATTCCTGTGAGCTGTGCAAGAGTGACTCGTGGAATGATACGTTGGGAAATGCTGTGAGGTTTGATAAAGTTATATTTGGAAGTAAATTTTTACACGGAAATCGTGAAGAATCCATGTACTGAACTGAAGAAAGTTCCAGAACGGAGTTTTTCACACAGAATGTTTTATACAATAAATCCGATCGCTGTTGCAAAAATTCATTCATATCGTAGAATCATTCTGTCCATTTTAATCCTGTCATGTGTGTGACTCACTCGTATGATCCATCGCGGTGGTAGCATAACATGGTTTGTGGGAACTGTGAGTGCAAATACGCGTGTGACATTTAACCCTGGAATACATGCTGGGTATAAGGAGAGTTGGTGCATTCGGTACTGCTCAACACAAGACGAAGCACTTGGTGAGAGGTCCAGGAGGGAGAATGAATGTGCTGGTATGGAGGGGACCAAGGAGACAAGAGAAGCATGTATATATGGAGCCTGCATAAGCATACATGGAGAACAAGAGATTCCCGTTTTTCCCATTCAGTGGATCCGTGAGATGAGAAATAGTGAAAAATTTCGAGAAAAAGATGATATTTTGTATAGATTATGATGATGCTTGTACGAACGCATGAGTTTGTGCGTAAATCAAAGGGTTATGAGAGGGAATGAGGTCGGTAGGTGGTCTCTCTGGGCAGACCCCTTCGGCCCATAAGATAAATTTAAAGGTTTTACCTCCTTTTCTGCTTTCCTTTCCAGCCTCCTAGCACATGAGTGTACCCCGTACCTTAGTGACTAGGAGACTGGATGTGTATATATATATGGATTTAGCTAATGTGTTGTCAGGAAAGTGAATTTAATACGAAGTGGCCGAAGGGATGCACCACGCACTTCTTGAAACCCTCAGGCCCGGCGTGTGTGCTTGGAGTGAAGGATGCTGGCTCATAAACTGGAATAAAAGGGCTATTTCGGGGAGTTTGGGTACGAAATACCTGATCGTAAATTAGCCCCATGAGTACCTCAAGGGTCGCACTCGACCTTATTAAAAGGTCACGGAGCTACTTCAGCATCCCACTGTGTGTAGGTTTTTCAAGTTACTTTTTTTATCCGGCCATATCCCGCGTACATGCGAAGTCTAATATAGGCAAATCTCTCCCTTCTTCCCTGGTCCTGTCAAAAGAGATGCCCATTTTTCCACTTACAGTTTTATGTGATGTTGTATGTGTGTCCGTGTATGAGGATAAGTGAATTTTTAGGTGGATTCGTGCCGTTCAGGGGTTGGTGCTTAAACTTGGGCACGACAGCGATGATGATGACTACAAGATGCAACTCTTTCTCTCTCCCTCTTCTTCTTCGCCAGAACATTTCCCTACAGAGGGAGATAACACTTGCTTGTATATATGTTATTTAAAATTATGACCTCCGTAACTTTCATGGATTATGTGTGTTCCATGTCACTGGCTGACTGCGTGTACCTCTTTCTGGTCACAGCAAGAACTCTCCGATTTTCAACCGCAGGGACAAATTAAAGGGCTCGGTTCTTCTATAAAAATGACCGTGGTCGCTACCCCCCTCAGTTGGAGCGGAACTGGGAATTCGAAATGAGGTGTAGTGGTAGTCAGGAATAGAAAATCTCCTCGATTTATACATCATATTTACATTTTTAGGCGAAGAGGTCCGGCCCGGCTGGGCAGACAAGGAGCGTCGCAGGGGCAGACAGACGGAGCGAGGGAACCACACAGATGATGATGATGATGACGACGGTCTCACAGCAGCAGCACGACCAGCAGCGTTAAAACTTTTCGACGGAATCCCTCTTTTTTATCAGCATCTTTATTATTCATGTTTTCCTATGTGCTCGGAAATAAAGTGCATATTTTATCCAGTCGAGTGGAGTAAACCGGCTGGCTGCGGTGGTGAAGGTGGTAGTTAGTAGTAAGTAAGCATGTGTGTACGTAAAAAATTATGGTTGCATACTCACATGAGTGCACAGGCCCAGGTACAGGTAAAAGATGGTAAAAAATTATTACATTTTCACTTAAGACTTCCAGCCTGAGCGTGTGAGTGTGGAAATAATTCCAGAGTGAGTTATTTTATTAGGAGTCGACGGATTCTGAATTCACTCTCCTTGTCCCGCTGATTCTTGACCTCGGGTCGAACCCCCTAACCTCTTTTTATTAACAGACTCGCTTCTACAAATAAACCCTTTGTGCACTTTCTCCGTCACAGCATAAATCAGTTTGGCTCACGTAATAGAAGCGTCTATCTCTTATATCCCTCAAAAGACTACTATCTCGGTCGGAGCTTAACGAAGTGGGTTTTCTATGCACACGCACCTTGCCGGTCACCAGGTTATCTGCCAATAATGTAGTGTGACCATATTAACGGTCAGCTGCTAAAACTCCTCAGTATGTTCTCAACTTTTACCTCAAGCCTACATTTAATTCTAACCTTTTCTATGCTCTCTTCCAACTCTTTGCTTCACCATGAGTCCCAAGTCCCAACAGCCTAATTTTAGACTGAGAACTAGAGGTGAAAAGGGCACTCTCCAGTTTTGCCAAGCCCTTTCAATGTTGCGATGGAGACGGTGAAGTTACACAACCGTTGATCCCTGAGATATGGGGCTTCTCGAACACTGTATTCGACTCGATTGGTGAAAAGTTGAACGTCATCATTTTTCGTGTCAACTGAACCGCTCCATGAAAATTATATAGCTAAATCCCATGAGGTATAAATAACCAGCGACTATTTCATCCAGAAGCTATACCAATGCTCCAGCACACCACGACTCAACCCCAGACCGTCCTCCATGGTGCCGTACCCTGTAATTATAATCAGTGATAGCTTGTAGTGGACCTTTTGGGAAAGCACAGCAGTGGGTATCTGTGGGACAGGGAGGAAAATTGTCGTGAAAAATGTGGAAGGGGAAGACTACACACAAGAGACGCGGGACTAGCAAGTGCTCAGACTATTTACTACTACCATTACCATATGAATCCTGAATGCGTGTGGAACTGTTGAACCCTTTGACTAATTTCCTCCTTTTAATCTCATAATAATCATTAAATGCTTTTCATTCTACCGCACGTGGCCCTTGTTCCGTTTTTAAAATCTGTGTCCGTTAGTCAGGATAACAACATCCCAACAAGCGGCGTTTCGGCCCTGGCCCTGACTCTCATTCCCTTCTTCACTGCGGCACATGGACCGGCCAAAATTACCAACAAAAATATATACACCGTGCTACGAAAATACTCTTCTGTACCATGATAAGAAACAAAGGGACGAGAATGTAGGGGACTCTCCGAATGTTAACATAACCACGAGATTATCTGATGTGAATATGTGTGACCGTAGGTGGTGCGTGCCTATGTTTGTGTCAGCCCATAACCACGTCCCCCGGTGACGTGAGCCGGAAAAAAAAGTTCAGACAAACTGTTCACGTCCTCCGTAATCGTCTTTGGGGAAGGACGAGGCGGTGAGGCCGGTTAAAAACAAAGGGTGGAAATCTGAGGCTAATTCTCCAGTATCAATGGAGAGTATTACAAGGCATAACTTGACATTATTACGTTCCTTTAATTCCCAAGTTAGAGAGAGAGAGTGAGAGAGAGAAAGAATAACTCTGGAAATGATCATTATCTCTGTCCTCAGTGGGTGTCTTCTCTACCCTTACTGGCTCAAAGGTCCTTCCGTACGGGTCCATGCTTGTGCATCCGTCATGGTGAAGGAGCATATGATGGAATTATATGAGGACTACAGCATGATGACCTACAGTCCACGACTGTTGTGACTGTGCTCAGTTGTCTTGGGAATAATCACTTATTTGTAGTTAAAAGCTACACTTTCCATGTCATTACACCGAGGTACGATGTCACACCGCTTGTGTTGGATCCGTATCAGTCCAGATAGTGGTTGTAGAGAAGGGGAATTATTACTCCTTTTTTGTTGGCCTGTCACCTCGGCGTATACAGTGGAGATGAAGGGGAAAATATGGACCTTCCTTAAAATACCATGTGCTTCGCACTTTGCTCAAATCGTGACAACCCACAATAGTAATAGGTTCGGGCGAAACGATTATGTCCTTTATTAGTTGGAGATCTTCCGTGTGACAAGTCTTCTTGACATTGAATGTGGCAGTAGTCAAGTACAGAATGATGATGATGTTGATGATGATGATGACAGTCACTTATTCCCATTAGCTGCGCATCCTATAATTCACGAGGAATTGCCAGGATTATCCTACTACGCCTGGTCGCAACTTGCTCGTAGGAACTCATGGTAGTAATGACGACAATGATGATGGTTGGCATACCTGAGGAGAGCAACAATAATAATAATAATAATAACTTGTTTCGTACCAACTTGTATTATTATGTGCTTTGAGGAGCATCAAAGAACGTTTGTCTTTGTTTCTCTAGGCAGCTGTACAACGCGTAGTACGCGGTTGTCAGGGTTGCTAATGTCTTTGGAATAGATGGATGGTCCTTTCGTAAAGGTGTGCGTCTGTAGGAAAAGAATCAGAGCGATAGTGATTTCCGTTCCACAGCACGAGATGGACGGAGGAATAAAGAAGAAAAATAAGACACATTTCATTTCTTCTGGAATGTCTTTGAAGACAGTGTGGGCTTTTCGGTGGATGATGATGAGTAGAAGTTGATGATGACGACGACGTCGGAGAAAGACATAAGTGAAGACTGGTACAAATGTAAGGGGGACCGCCTATTGATATAATTTTGATGAGAATTTTTTGTCGCCCACCACTGAGCTCAATTAGCTTTAACGTATCCAACACATTGCCATGATTATTATGAGTGTACAAAGTACTACTTGTACAACTACAACAACTATGCCTCTACACGACCGAGGGATTCCGTACCCATTCCTGGAACAGTAAGGACGATCACCTACAATATACACAACACAGCCGGTTAGAAGGACAAGGGCGGGCAGCACTGTGTATGGGGAGGTTCAAGAGCACAGTGCGTCGCGTACGCTAGTGGCTGACCCCCCGTTTATAAACTATTCACCACATGGTCGCAAGTTTTTTATACCTTTTACTTAATTCGGTCGCCTCTCGGAAATTTTAGCGGGATTTATGACTTAGACTTACCATGCATAATCATTCTCACCTTTCTCTTCATTTCTGCGGAAGTGCAGCAACTATAAAAGCAGCTACCGTCACCAGTATTATGGAGAATTATGTGGAGTTTTACTGTGCAGAAAACATGATGATCACCTACCACATGATACGAGGCGTTCAAGTGTGGACGTTTAATTGTGTATGGACGGACCATGTTAAATCCATCCCCTTGCCGATGAAAGTGTAGTCATATTTCTGAGAAGTATTCACAGTGCATGAGTTAGTTTTACCTTTGGTCTTGGCCGCTACATCTCATTTTGTGCGAAACCCTGTGTTGTGCAGGATAGCTAGTATAATGCATTATTATTGTACACCGACATTGTCAGTTAATACTAATGTTCCTCTTCCAAGAAATTTAAATCTGAGATATTCGTGTTAGTTCTGGACTGTGGTAATGAGCATTGTCACAGAAGAACGACTAATGTTCCTCTCCACAGCTGCAATCCACAGATAACATAATAATTGAAAGGAGGTGGGACTGAGAGGGTTGAAACCGGGATCCCGCTGTTGGTGCGCCACGCCACTTCCGGTTTCAATTGATCCCAAACTGAGCTTCGCTGATCTATGGTCCCGATATCCTATCCAGTTGATTACTATTAGGCTAGGTTAAAGTTGAGTAAGGATGCATGTCAGGAATATCCTGTCTCATATGTGGATTAGAAGCGAAAGTGATTGCAATAGTGTTTTCCATGCCCTGTACCCTAATTATAGCCTCGGAAATTGCACTCAGCCGATTCCCGTAACATATTCCAGAGCTATTATGAGGATGTTTTGCCCTTAGCGCCCTGTCGGCTCGGCACTAGGTGAGTTAGTTAGGAGTCAAGTTGACATGTGATGTGTGCCACTCACTGGAGGAATTATTATGATGAGGACGAAGCTATGAAATGAATGGGGAGATGTGATATGAATGAAACTGCATGAGTGGAATATTACAGTTGGAAGAGTACGGTACACTGGATCTGATCTGATCGTACCGACTGTAGGGATTTGTTGTGCACAAAATTGTGAGCGACTGTGCGTGCGTGTGAAAGGTATACGATGTTTACGGTTTTTATGGAAGCATTAGTGAACTCATCTTGTGAAGAAGAATCTAATATCAGTAGTGGGTCCAAGAGAGAATGTATATCGCCAGTGGACTGGTTGTGGTGTGACGGTAGTATGGACAATAATGTAATAGCACACTCACATACACAGCCACATGCTCATGCAGGCACACACAATCAGTACCACAGTACAACATTTGCGACGACCGCTGTTAGACCCACACATGTTATTCCTCCTCCCTGGTTTTCTTTTCCTTCGGCGGAGTCCCCGCCGTTCCGTTCATTCCATTTGGTACATTCCTCATGATGCCCGGACCCCCGACAAGACAAATTCTATTTCAAATCCATTCCAATGGATCTAATTTAACGCGATGTAATGCAATGCAGTTCAATCCATGATTTATTATATTATTACGTACATTTCTCTCTCTCTGACTGTGTCTCTTTCTCTCTCACTAATGAATGACTCTCCAGATGTTCCAATTCCAATTCTCTTTCGTTTTATTCTTCGCCGTCATATTACGTGCCATTCCATTACCATCACCTTCGTCATCTGTATTATATATGAGCCTATATTTGCCCCGACGAGTGGATGGGTCTTTGTTCCAATTCCCCGTGAGTAGAAAAAAATGATTTTTTTTATTTATTGAAAAAAGTGGAGGAAAGCCATTGTTTAACAAAAACATATGGAGTAAAAGTCAAAATTTTAAACTTTGGTACGTGTTTCTCCTTTAAAAATTTTGGAAGGTCTTATGGGCCTTTTGTAAAGTTGGTAAGATTCGCTGCCCGGCATCTCTTTCCCCAATGATTCTCATTCGTGTTCCGAGAAAAGAGATAAAAATTTTACTTTCCTTGCGTATCTTTGAAACGAAACGAAATTTCCGCAGAGTTTTCCTTCAGATCTGGATAATATATAGCTGAGATATTGCCGTAAGTCTGAGATGAGCACACATGGTAAGGAAGGGAAGCTCCCACATAATTTATCCCCTCAACAGCTTCATCCATCAGAGAAAGAGACACTAGGATTTACGTGGGACAAGGACCATTCACACTGTTGGACTGCCATTACGTCCAATGCCTGAGCACTGAAGCAGACAGGAAACCGGACAGGGAAATTCACAACTTTTCATATAAAAATCTCCTTTGAAAAATGTCAACATGGTCTGTGAGAGTTGAGAATATGGGTAAGTGAATGCATCTGAGTCAGGAATTTCATCACATATGTTCCTTCTATACTTGTAAACATGGTAATAGTCATGGCGGTCCATTGTCCTAATGGAGAGAGATGTAGCGTGTATGTGTGTGTGGGGTGGATAGCTGAGAGTTCTTTCAGCCTCTGCGGAAAATCCATAAATTGCAAATAGCAGCGAAAACATGACAGGGAACCAGCAAGGCGTCCCGGTGTCCGTATTATGTGCAAGGTGAGAATTAATGCTTGTTACGTGTTCGACGGTGTGAATTCTAGAGTGACATGCTCGGGCCGCTACCATGCTGAGCAGCTAGTTCCAATGAAATATGATACGTAGCAAAAAAAACCACCAAATTTTCATTCATCCATCCCTTTGCAACTCATCGCACGAGAGACGGGATTTGAGCAGGAAAACCGAACGCGGGCGAGAGCACTCGACTCTTCTGATTTTCTTCTGCTTACAAGCAGGAAAATCAATGGGAACACTCCCCAAAATGAAATTTCGTCATGTTACGCCATAACACATAGGCTCACATATGCACATCTACATCAGCAAATATCCAGTGTCATAAATGTATTCACTCACACACGGCCACAGGTCTCTATCAGGTCAAATATAGACTTGAGTCGAGTGGTCAAAATTGGATTCCACGAGAACCCTTTTGAAAAGGTGCAGGCATGCCACCACCGGCCGGCAGTGTACCACCCCTGGCTCACGCGTCGCAATTTCATAATGAAAATTTTGCCGACCTATGATAGCTGTCCACTGTTGTCTTCATGTCCTTACTTTACAGTAGCCTACCTCATGCTCAGTATCCTGACAGTCGTGTCATCCCTCCACCGGCACACTGAGATCAAAAACCGTACCACAGAGCCAGACCACATGGAACTTTAAACAACACGCTGCACCACAGTTGTCCACATCTGAATATATAACTTCAATTCTATGCATTCCCATCAGCCGGTCAGTTCATACTCCTCACCGCCAATGATACGTTCAAACGCATGCAAGTGTATGGCACTCTACATGAGCGTACCAACCGGTGTTTTACCTAGTTGTGTGATGCCTCTCGCCGTAGAGCGTCACAAACCTACACCACATAGTAAAACTGCACCGCACTCCTACGGCAAGGTTGCTAGAGGCGAACAAAAAAATCGTACAAATGGTAATTCCTCTGTGACTACAAGATTCTTGGGGTTGGATCGTGTAACCTGAAGGTGAGATGACAGTGTAATTTAATAATGCGTGAAGTTAACAGCCTGTCATTTGATGCATGGGAAAATGTACACTTGTTCCTCTTGAAGCCGGAGAGCAACCATGTTGTGGTGAACTGCACATATATGCACCCTCCACCCATGCTTGTCTATGTCTAGTAATGGTAACACATCCTTGTGGTTTCATGATGCCGGACCAGGTTCATGTAATGCAAATGGAACGCATATTATGGTAATGATGCAGTGCAGCCAGCCTGGCTTGGTGAATGCAAAGGATATCTGTGAAAAAAATGTATTATCCTTCCAAATTTTCGCCGCTTCTCCAGACTCTCTCTCTGGCTGAAGTAATGAAAATAATATATATACTAGGATTTTAGGTAAGGGAAGAGGAAATTATGGAGCCGAACCATAATGTGGGATTGGATTTTATGAGTAGAAATTGTCAGTAGTCATAGTAGTATAGTAGAATTTGGGATGGAAGCGCGAACAAATGGCTCTCAAATGCACACCAGGCACACATGCGTGTACACATATGGAGGGGCTTAGAGAAAAATGGGCAACAGCGAGAAATTGATGATAGCGTTAATAGAAGAGGGTTGAGAGAGCCTTACTTTTTTAGTATCTTAATAGTGTTGTGCGGCCAGGCAGTGGCCCGAACTTGGTTCACCATGCGTGCATATTATATACTGTACTAAAGGCAATCTTGACGACGACCAGTTCCTATTCATGTGTTAGTATTGAAGTGCATTCGTTCGGAGTGTGAGGGTGTGTATGTGTGTGTCCTTATGCGAGTGAGAGAGCGAGGAAGGAAGGGGTGGGTTGAGTGTGTTTGGTATGAGAGCATAAAGCATTTTATTACACGGCCATTTTGGACATGGACTCATGGACATGATTTGATGGAAAAATAAGCACGGCCTCCTGTGGCTATCAGAATAATTGCTATCTGCCAGAGTACAAAAGACACCATTTTTTTTACTGAGACGACACGGCAAAAGCTTTTTCCTCCTTCTTTCTCACTCGCTCCTTCCACACCATCTCCACCTATACCCTGAATCCTTTTGGTAATATACAGAGGCAGACAAACACAGGCACAACTCCATGGAGTTACTATCAAACCATACCTCCAGTATAAACCTATATGATCTGTCTATGTTCAAGTCAGTGATTACTCGATTTGGTGTGTGCTAGCCTACCAGATGGGTTACCTTACCATGCTACTACATACAGAATGTGGAAGGAAATGTCTCTCACTGAAGAGAACCAAGCCAGGTGTGAAAAAGTTGATGTTTCTTTGCTTCCATCGGGAGCAGGAGCAATGCGCGCACACTACTACTACTACTACCACTACCACGACTATACACTACTACTACGGCAATCATGATGATCGCACACATGAGAAATATATCAGGAGGGTAAAAAATACGGAGCAGGTCGTGAAGACAGGCAGGAGAGAGGAAAAAATTGAACAAGAACGCCCCTTCCTACGCAAACTGTAGCCAATCCTGGAACACGAATTTCACTCCCATGGAATCTAATGGATACATTGTGATCATTTTTCCCACTCGCTTCCATTCTCTCACACCACCACATGCACACACAATACGTTGGAACTTGGCCACTCACCACCACTACCGGTTCCATTAGAGTGGAGCAACACTTCAACTCTGACTATATTAATTCAACAAAGCATGTAATGCCGTACGTACGTATGCGTGTTACGGTGTACTGGAGTTGGAGCAGGCTGGGCTGGAAAGGCTTACATAAATAATTACTCTTTTACATGCGACAGACTCACCTGGCTATTTTTTCATTTTCATAATAATAATATCGTCAGACCCGGTTAAAATAGCTCTCTCTTGCTCCCCCCACCCTTTTGGATGAAAAAATTGTCCCTATAGTCTCGGGACTATCACAATGGGTCCGTAAAACCCCCTCCCTTGCGCCGTTTCAACTTACCCCGATTACACACCCCATCGACTCTCTCTCTCTCTCTGTCATCCAAAGCTATTCGTAGGGAAAATGGGGGCACTGCTTGCGTGCGCATTTTGATTTCCGAGTGAATGGGAAGCCAAGTGATGCATAACCCATTTGAAACGGTAGCGGAGGATAGAAAAAATGATTGATAAAATGAATGAGAGGAAAAGTGACAACTCGGTTTTGTGAGGAAGAGGAGTCAGGAGTGGACTGAGAATGTGTCGTGATGGAGAGAAGCGCTTGGGGCAGCGGGGGAAGAACCGACGTGCATGATACTAATTCGATTTAGGTGTTTGATCGCAATTATGGGAAGTGGATGAGAGGGTAATTATGGAGGGTGGTATGATTTGAATAAGCTCCGCATTTATTCCACTCACCGGTTTCGCAGCTTCACCACAACATACGGATCCTAGGATGAGTGTATGGAGACTACAAAGTGGGGTGTTGCTAATATGGGAAGAGATCGATACGGTCTGTTCTCCGTACACACAGGGTAACTTGAGCATAGTGTAGTGTGGGCAAGACGGATGAAGAAGATTATTCATGTTTGCAATTTCATGCTGAGTTGGAATTAATTCTACCCACCATAACTCATTTAGGACAAGGGACGAGGATTGGAAGTTAGAGTAATAGTGGGACTCTGGCACACGCACATTTTAGCTCACGCACACACTCAGGCTCTCTCACCTGATATAATTATAATAATGAATGTGAATGTTCCTCTGCTGACATGATAATGGTTCCAAGTAGAATTTAAATTTTAGATGTTCAACTTTTTTAAATGAAAATTTAATGTCCGGGGAATGAAGAATGTCGCAAAGAAAATGTTTCTTCACTCGTATTTCGGGCAAATTTTTACTCACTCTTTATTTATTAGTACCACTTCTTGTCTCCGAATAGTCTCGACAATGGGTTTCTTTCCCATTCTGTCTGCAGAAGACGAACTTTGCAGAATGAGTTTAGTGGTGGGCATCCATTCTATGCTTAATGTTGCTTGACGCCCACTAGAGGATTTTACAACATTGTAACTGTGAAAGATAACGAGCAGTTTCACACCAACTTTATCACCATTTATTGCTCGTACCACATTTCTCCGCTCGTTATGCCATAATTCTTTGTCCGCCTGGTACTCATACTTTAGTGTCATCCACTCAAGTTTTAAATACTCGCGACTATTTCTCGTCCTTCCCCCCAGCACTTTCCAGGATGTCTCATGAAGATCCTTTCACCTTGTAGATGGTCAGATTATAAAAATCTACGACCTTGGTCATATCAATGAGATAAATTTATACATTCATAAGAATGGGCAACATTATAAAGCATAATATAGCATTATGTGAACCTGCAGAAATGTTCACACGCAGAACGGGATGGTTAAATCAATGATTTTAAATGTTATTGATTTTGAAAATTGCATCCAAAATACTATTAACTGCAAGGCGGTTCAACACATTTTACCCACGTACCCACCGCCATCGACTAGTGCTTTCAAAAATAAGACAAAATTTTGTTTACGATATAAAAAGCTTATTTGGTGACTGCGAACCTTAATTTTAAAAAATTAATTACATCTCCCAATTTTTATAATTTCTGGGAAATACCATTCATTTTCTCGACGTCGTTCTGAACTGAAGGATATTTTAGAGTATTATTTGATTTAGAGCAGTCACCACGTTGTCCCAAAGATTGAACTGTTTGCTATTGTTGCAGGTATGTAGCCCATTTGAGTTGGACCAACATGAGTATGATGTTCATGCATGAATTCTTACGCACCGTTAGGTAGCCTGCTGATTGCGATTATGTGCTGTAGTTGTTATCAGCAATGCATGTAACATATTGATAATAAGTTGATCATTGATGCTAATGAGCGGCTCACGGTGGAGGTGTGAATAATATGAGGCGTGTGACTCACTAATTATTGTTGTGAACTACGAAAACCATGCTAAGAGGGACCAAAAGGTCTATTGGGCGAGGGTCCGGACATTAGGGAAGGCAAACACATTAAATGGAATGAATGAGCGGCTCCACGTGAGAAGTTGAGGGTGAGAGTGGGTGAGGGAGTACGCGAGTGAGAGGGAGACGCACAAGGGGAAAAAAGGTTAAGGAAGAATTTCAATCTTAAGATCAAGCAATAATGGCTATATGAGTCCGACTGTGCGTGAACTTGACAGGTAATACCTTTCCGAAATGATTAATTTCAATCGTGTGTTCAGGAATCAAGACACACGTGCGATACATTGAGTGATAAGGAGAAGCTAGAATAATACTTTAGGGTGTCTCATACTGTCTCTGTCCTACCTCCGTCCCTCCTTTAGAGTATGTAATAAAAATAGTAATAATAATAATGGCATTACAGTAGTATCGTCATATTATCTCCTGTCTTCTTCTTCTTCGTTCTTTCTTCGTCCTTTATTCAACCCTTTTATTCTCCCACAATCACAATGACACTGCTAGTATTATAATAGTAGCAGCAGTAGTTGCTGGTGCAATAATAGTAGTGGTTATCTTGATAGTCATTTTCTTCCCTACCGGCTTGTATATGGCCAGTCTAGACTAATTTCTGACTTTTTTCTTCATCATATTAGCCTACCGTCGCGCCATAGCCACGAGTGGGAGATTTTTATATTTATTCCTAACGGTAGTAAGGAGTGATCACTCTCAGAATACGTCTGCCCATCATCATTATTTACAATTGCTATTACCATCGGAAAGTGATTCACACAAGTGTGGGGCCATACAGTGGAGCACACAACCGAGGAGATCCCATTTAGTGATTTACCATGAAAATGAGATCGCCTCCCAGTAATGTGTGTACATGATCTACTCTCCTTTTATCACTCCAAAATCTCTCAATCCAGTTATGATTAGGCTCATTTTTCATCCCATCATGGGATGGCCACAATAATCATAATATTATTTTCAATATTCTCAATACCATTTACATTTAAATCGTTGCGTAACATAACAACAAAGTTCATACCGATCCTTCGAATTTTTTTGCTTACTGATTGCCTCCTTTAATGACGAGTCCAAGAGTATTTTTCATGTACGCATACACCAGCAAGAGAGAGATTGACCGCCGGCAGCGATCTGAATTTGATTTTTCTACCAAACATTTGTGGCTAACACTTGTGTAAGACTGGAGTAGAGACATGCTAATATTTGTGTAAATTAAGGCTGTTGGAATTGTGTCGTTTTTCAGTTGGCTAATCTTGAGCGGCTCTGAAAATGAGTTTGGATATTATCCTGGTGGATGAAGTTATGCTAATATTTGTAAGGTGTGGACACTAAAAGATGATGATCATGGCTTTGCAACGGACGAGACGAGCCCAGGAGTCTTCAAGATGACAACCACTCGTCGTAACTTGTCATGTCACAGGTGTCTGACAAGCGATGCGGGAACCAACAAACATTTCCCGTCCCGTAGTCAGAACCACAAGATTCCTCTCTCATTCATAAAACTCTGCTCACTAATGGAGTGTACTGTAGATTCTATTGTGAGACCTCCGCAGTTCTGATCATAACCTCCTGTGCACAAAATAAACACGAGAAACTCTACTCTGTTGCCAGTGGAATCCTATGCAACTGGATCTGGTTTTTAAACTGCATGCCAGATGGAGATTTTCGGATCAATTCTTCCCCATTGTGACGTAGCTTTAGCGGAGTAAAATAATAAGCCAAACTGTACACACATGGTGTGCCCTGAGGTTCGGATGCTTCACCGAGAGTAGTATATACAGCCATGGAAAAGTCTGGACGGAGAGAGGAGAAATTCATGGTTAGAATTATGATTATTTTTATGATAGTCTGTATATGGTGATAAAGATCTCATGATGATATATGATGATATATGAGTGGGTCAGGAAGGCACCTAATGGAGCTGCGGGCTGTGTTAAATGCCCTTGTTGTGGGGAGTCCGAGACGGCATGACAACTCTGACTGCCATACAACTACATTATATTACTCTCCTACACTCTCTCATGGTCAATGAAACTTGCTATCTAGGGTAATAAACCTACTCCCGGCTCCCCGGGTCAGCTGTATTATTATATATATTGTAGTAATAGTGACGTCCACTTTGGCCAATAGTATCCATATGGTGCTATTTAATTATAATTGCCCTACAATGTCCATTAATTCAGTCCACCACTCTGTGACACCTTGCCTGACATTATAGTGGAGCTTTCCCGCGGAACTCGACACCGCTTTTCGCTCTCTTCTAAAACTCTGCGGTCGAAATGCTTTCATGGGACGTATAATATTTTTTCCCGACGAGCCAGAGATCCAAGGGCTTAACATTCAAGTTCCTATTATTACTACGTACTGCTGTTATGTATGTGCCTGTATAAAGTAAAAGAAATAGCGAAGCAGCTCCGTGAACATGTTTTGCAGAGAGCTTATGACCACTCAAGTTGATCTAATAAGACTTTTAATGGCCAGGATGGGGTGTACGCAAGACTGGCATGGGCTATATATAATGGTTTATCTAATCCTAGCCACTTCATACAATAAATCCAATTAAGTCTTACGAAACGATTAATGGACAGCAATCATCTTGATGCCAATGAAATCATGATATCCTGTTGAGCTCGGCTCCCATTAGCAGCACATCATTCTTCTCCACCGTTGCTGCCGTTGTAGGCGCACATCTATGTATACACACACCCGCACTCTAATATACTTTGTTTTCATCGTCATCTTCCGCCTTTATAAGGCTTTTACTACAAGTCTATTTTTTTCAGTGTATCTTCCTTTGCATGTAGTTTGGCTCACTGGAGTTGTGTACATGCAGTAGTGGAACATGCAATGAAAGAAAGGTGAGCTTCTGTTAAAGATGAGGAGTTTTCATAATAGTTTCAAATGATTCTTTCTCCACCTCCTTTAGCTCGTAGGGACCAACTCGCACTTGAGATCCATCCACCTTATGGACGACTTTTTCGCATGTCCCCTCCCGTGAACCTTCACCTTCTCAACCTCAAAAATCCCAAAAGGCTCTTTACTTTCCATCGTTTTCATTATTAAGAACTATAGAGATGTGGCGTTAAAAGTGTGCTGAAGGCTATGTTTATATTTGTGAGAGGAAGGAGAGGCGGGAAGAGTGAAATAAATTTCAATTAGAAAAATGACAGTGTGGATGTGCTGCGGCTCATCATGAGTGACTTATTACTTGCTTTATACGTAGGCCCTGGCTACAATGTGTTTCTAGACGGGGCAGAGAAGGGAGCGTGTTAGTTCGGAAGTCAAGTACTATACAATGGGGAAGAGCTATTACAAAATAAGAGCACACAGACAAGCATTGTGCTGGTATAGTTGAACTGTTGTGAGGAAATAAAAACGAAGAGGGATTATAGTTGAAGGAAATGGGCGTATTGTGTGTGTAGTGTGTATATGCATGTACGGAAAACTGAATTCTAGTTTGCCCCAAATATCTTCGTGCCACACTGCGGGAGACAAAAAAGATGAAGTTTGAACTAATCAAATTAAGTCGTGAAGTGCTTTCTTTTAATCCCCTTTACGGCTACGTACGTGAGTACATTAATTAAATCATAGCCCCTCTCCCGAGCTCACGCCCTCCACGCGAACGCATACTTGACACGCGTTGTAGTATTTTTGGATTGCCTTCACACACACAAACAGACGGCGAACTAACTGCTCCCTTCCCTTATGTGAGTCCTGGACTTGGGAATGATGAGATACTATCATTACCACTAAAGACTTGTGAACGTAAATAGTTTACCCAATAAGACAGCTAATAACATCGGCTACCTTTCTTTCGTATTTATTTCCCAACAGCGCAACGGTTTTTTCAATTTCAATTGGCCACTCTGAAAGCTTGAAAAGTTTTGTAACGGGGAAACCTTGTCATATCGAATAAACTGAACAGTGTCTATTTTGCATAAGGCTGACTGAGAGTGTTTCAAACAGTTAGCTTTGACCGAAAACGTCCGTTTAGGCTTGTATAGCAAGCAACATACAGATTTCAGGAATTCTGAGCTTTAAAATTTTTAACAATGGAAAATCATCATCGTCTCCTGCATCAATGAAAATCGACTTGAAGAACAACCAGTTTCGCGCAAATTCAAGGAATACAGAAATTTGGACCTCCCTGAAGCACTTTTACACATATTTGAAGTTTGACAGTGAAGTTAGCTGAGAAAAAATTCCAGCTGTAAAATTGAACAACAAAGTTTCCATCCTCATTATCATTATCGTCGTGCTTGTAAGAAAAAATGTAAATGTATTGGAGGCAGGACGAATGAAACAATTTCAAGTTGAAGCTCGATCAAGACTGTAAGAACAACAGATGGGTTAGGAGCTCCGTGCACTTTGGAAATTCAGTTTTCTGAACAGCCTGAAGAACAAGAAGAATCCACCAAAGCTGGGATGAGGAGGTCCATGCATTTTTCCTGTGCAGTTCGGATCGTAAAGCAGTCCCACACTACTTTTTCTCATCTTGTCGTCATCCTCGCTCTGTTGTTGTCTTCCTTTTCTCAGCCGGTGGGACAATGATGTGATATGCAAGGCGTAACCTGAGATGAAAAGCACTGTCTACAACGAGGCAGAATTGCTCCACACAGGCGATGATTCAGTCAGTAAAATAGAAAAAAATGGAGTGGCTGTAAAATGCATGTATTCTCCACTTCAGGTACAGATATATGCGTTAACTGATGTAATCGAGAGTCATGACAATTGGTCCGTAAGGGTTGAAAGCCGTGCCGCATCGACAGAAGACTAAGTCGAAACAAATAGAATACTATGGTTATAGGGACATACACGGAGGTTTATACAGCGCGGAAAACCGTAGCAAGACTGGGAAGGGATGAGAAAAAAAAGTGTGGAAGAAAAGGGTGAAGAAAAGCCCCCCAAAAAGGCAGAAATTGAAATGCACGTTTATGCATCCTCACTTTTCGCCTTCTGTACTCACCATTACCACCACCACCACTCTCGCTGCCCTAGCCGACTTTGTATTCATGCCTTTGGTTCCCATCGTGCTGATGGCGATGGCTCGAGCACTTGAATAAAGTCTTCTGTCCTCACATTCACCTAATTATAGGCTTCAGTTTTGTATATACTTTTTATCATGTGATCCGTGAAGCCTGTGTCTGGGAATCGGTGGGAAAATCAAGATGTGCCGCTCCTCCTCTCTCCCATTTTCTACTTGCTCCACTGCACAGTAGCTCAGTCACTCCCATTTCAACTTTATAGTAGGGTAAGATTCGCTATCGTCTGCCTTTGACTGCTCCCATCGTCACTGTATAGTGATGATCGCCAGGCGCTTACGGAGTCTTTAGCCTCATAATAATAAACTCCCCTATGTCTCTTTCTCTCTCACTCTATTCCTTCTTCATACCTCCGGACTCTCCGCCAGCAGTTTACCTATTCATCTAGATTTTTTTCCATTGTCCCATCCATCACTCACTCAGTCACTCTATATTGCCACCACTACCCGTGACTTGGTGGGACTGATGATGTCTATATGGTCTACACCTTGGCATCCGTGGTCTACTTGTCAGGTCCAAATGTGATGCACTCACATGAGTTCTGCTTTCTAAACGACAAAGTTGACTGCGGGAGTGAGAATTTAGGATGCTGAACCATGAGGAGGGTTACCTTACCCTATAGGAACATAATTTACTTATTTGTCCCCCTATATCTCCATACTCTTCGGCATGGAAGATCGTTTAAACGCTCCAGATGATAATTATGTGAATTCGACCTTTCCTTCGTTGTCATCCTGACAATGATGGGAGTAGAAGTTGAAGAAAAAATCTAGTAAAGTTCAATAAAGTCAGGCCGATGAGCGGAATTTCCTCCCCCCCCTCCCCCCGATTTTTTTTCGCATGCACTTTATAGTCCTTTCTTTCACTCACCATTTCGTCTCCCAAGGCGGCGTTCTATTCTCTGGAAATATGAAGTCGGGCTACACACACTATTTGAATTTACCCTATATAGATTGTGACAAGTTGGAGCCGTGTGATCCCTTTCTTATGTTAACATGTAATTGTTGTACATGACTCTCCACACCATTGTTGTCCTAAAGTGTATAGAGAGTAAGACGACGAAGACCGGCAATGGCATTACGACCGTGCGGGAAGAAAAATTCTCATTGTTATGTGTGTCCCCCCGATTGACTCGATTCATAGACTCGGGCTACAATGGTGAATAATAGGAGCTATTATAATCAAGACAAGTTATTATTTGTACTCACTTACTAACAAGGAAAAGTTTATCTTGTACCATCATAAATTCTAGTGGGACCACGTTTCCCTCAAATACTTCCCTTTTGTGTCGAACATTATGAGGGGGACTCTTCTCACCATCATACACCGTCGCAAAGGATGTACATGAGTGTGCATGTGTGCTTGTGTCGAGCAAGAATACCTGGGCAAATTCCGTGTCCTCATATATATGTATGAAGTATGGTCCGTAATCGTACAGTACGAATCTAATGCAACAACTTCGGAGAACCTTACCATGTTATTGTTGGTTTAAGCTTATGGAAAAATCATAAAGCACGTCATAAGGTGGGGGGAGGGGCAATAAAGGACCCCGTTGTGTGAGTCAGAGCGTGGGCATTGAATTTGGTTTGGGGTGAATGGTGAATGCTCGAATTTTCATGTACATTCTGGCAGCTCCACTGCGTCACTCACCCTGTCCCCTCCTAATCAAGGGATCCAGTGAGAAAATCAAAGGCTCACCCATGTCGACTTGAATGCGAAACCTGGCTATTACCGTCCATCAAGGGAGCCGAGCCTGTTGTAATAGTCGTCATCATCATCGTCGTAATCGTCATACAGTAATCACTGCATTGACAAAGCAGGTAAAGTCTTTTCCACACGTACCGTCGTCCCATTGTACCAGCAAGGGGGAGAGATCCACAGTGGTGGTAACTACATGGAGTTCCCTTTTCCTTGTACCAACAGTCCTTATCCCTTAATATACTCGTTTAGTTATGTGAACCAGTAATTTCTGGGGACCCTCCGAAGGGTACTAATGGCTCAGCTTGTCGAGTTTTGCAGTCTGCAGTCCATACAGTACAGTAGTGTGTAAGTAGTACAGAATCCAATCCTTGACAAATGTATAAATATTACATATACTTGATCTCTTAGGGGGTAAAAAATAGAAATCGTTTCATAACATTTATCCAGCAGCATATAAAATCTGACTGACGACGGGGATCAACACACCATTGTATGTCCTCAATAATAATGCTCACTAACCTTTGGGGCAGGTTAGTCTTTCTCTATTTCTCATGTCATTTGTACTCCCCGACCTGGAAGTCATTGTATTCTTTATGTAAAATGGAAAGTGCTTTTGTGTCTGTCATATCTATGTGTGTGTGCGTCTACCTTCTTACCGGGGAGGTATGGAAGGAAAATTCTTTGGAAATAATGGGAAGAAAAAAATAAAGATGATGGGGTCAGCAACCCTATGAGAGATTTATATGGGAGTCATTCAAAAAGTTTTCGCTAAGCATTCACCTCCATGGCCGCCTGTATGCTTCTACATGCTCAACATAGAATCATATATCTCCCGTTGTCCAAAGATAGAAGTTGATTATATGAGTAAGCCGATTGATTTTTACCTCGTCTTCTCCATAAGGCATGGGGCAATATTTTCCCAAAAATTCCGATACAGCCTCACTTCTATTTGCCATGCAGGTTTTGAGCTCGGTGTCCTTTGAGTTCCGTCTGGTGTGGGCATGGATTTGACGCGCTTGATGATCTGAGTTTACGTTTCGCTCTCCAACCGGGGACGTCCTACTTCCATTTCCATGTTGAACTTGTCCGCCGCTTTGAAGAAAATAAATCGAGAAAGTCCATAACGACAATTTCTCGGTTTTAATACTAGTTTAAACCATAATTTTGTGGTAGGAATCATGGGAAAAGAAAGTAGGTTTTCCACCAAAACCAACCATAACTATACAAGGTTACGGATATTACGGATGGTAACGGATAAAATTGGCAGACATTTTTGCTCATTACCTACACTTTGGCCGCATCAAATGAGTGAGTCTGCCACATTGGTGAATGGTACGTGGTGTCACTGGTTTTATCACTGAACTCAATTGTACAGGCCGACTCCTAACAAGGGTACATATCTATGGGGCTGAAATAAGAAGATATTATTAGGGTCGTTTAGTATACATAAAGGATAAGAAAGCATTTTGACCATGCGGTGGAGAACCATCATCATTATCACCATCATAATCGGGAAAGGAGTGAAAAAAGTGAGGGAAGAATAGATGAAAAGGACTGTGTGTCTGAGGAAAACATAGAATGTTCTCGTCTTAGACGGTTGCTTCTTCTTGAATAAAATTTAATCTCATGGCCACACCCACCCCAGGGCGGAATTCTTGATGACTTGATTCTAGGATAGGATATAGACTTTATAGGAGGAACCCTTGAGGGACTAGAACCTGTTCAGAAGTGCATGCTACCTTACCATGTTTTTTAGTCTCGTTCCTCTGGATCAAGTTTCATTTTCAATGGCTTTCGTTGAAAATGACGCCTTCGCATGTAGATCCTATATTTCTCTATGTATAGTGTATCTCAATGTTAGAGTATCTCTATGTATAGACTTGAGAGTTACTCTCAGGGTGGGAAAACGAGACTTTTTCTTTTTTACCATTGTCCTCGGAAATACTTGGATTATAGACAGATTCGATTACGCGAAATCCTTTAGAAGAATGACGATTATGGTTAACTTGCTGACTAAGTGTGTACTGTGGAATAAAATACTGAGAATCAGTAATAATATTGGTAAAGATATATGAAAATGGAAAAGTCTGGTATGGCTGTAACGACTTGTCTTGTGAAAATCCTCATCCGATTATTGTTACCACGCTGAACACATGTTGAACAATACAAACGACAACTGTGGTGAGTCATTATCATTTAAATATTATATTCACCCCTTCATGCTGATACATTAGGTTCGGCCAGCCCGCTCATCATCCTCATGCGGAGTAGCAATAGTGGGAGCAGTCGTACAATAATGTCTTTTTTACAGTGTTCTTCATCTTCACAAAAGTACAGAGTTATAAATAAAGGGAAAGGCAAATAATGTTTATATGTACTTTAAAATTTTACGGTTCGTCTTTGACTCTAGGTAACTCGATTATTGCCGCAAGAGCATTAGCATCTTGGACACAGTAGGCGACTTTGAGGAACGTTGGGAAGCTTTCTCCAGGAGCAGCACGATCCCTTCACAATGATAATTATCTATATAGGGAATTGCTTCGGTCGGCAGTTGTGCGGTGACGGCGGCTTGAACCAATTAACGTTGAAAATTTTCTTATAACCCGTTAGTGTACGAGGCCGGACCTGACCGATGTTGAATCAATATATTAAATAATGATAAGAAAATGAGAAAAATAAGTCTTTTGAAGATGAACTTTTATGATTGAAAAGTATACAGGTATAGTAGTAGCAGTGTGCTAGTGATTCTCATTAAAATGAATGCTTACACTTGGGGAGATAGTCAGAGAGTTGGGGTTGGGACAAAAGTAAATGGAAATTATCGGACAGGTTAAATGTTGTCAAAGCTTTGGCTGGCTATGTGCTCATGCCTGCATGCCCTTCTTCACCACTGTCTAAAAGTCAGATTCTTGTCCTGATCATCACATTCAATTGACCGCTTGCCATCATGTCTGTCGCTCTGTGTGTGTGCTCTGCCTGCGCCCGCCTTCGCCTATTCTTCACTATCATGATCTACTGCATTTAACTTGCCGCGCCACTCTAACAGGCCTGGATAGGACTTTATTTTCATATGATCAAGTACATATACATGTGCATACGGGGATGAACGTGAATGGAAATTTGAACGGTTAACATCAGAGATAAATAATGGGTGCATTCTACATGGTAAGCCTCATATCTGGCGTGTACGAAGGAATTGCTGTGTGCGCCGTTGTTATTGTTGTTGTGCTTGTTGCTGTTGTGTTGTGACTGACTATTTCAAAGATGATAGACTGGAAGATAAGACAGGTCATACGCAGGGGCCGTACACACAGACACACAAACTCACGCTTACAAACGCGCACAAGGGGCACACACCAGCTCACAAAAGCTCATCGTGTTTGATCAGCTCTCCAAGATTTTCATAATGGCAAGAAAAGATGCGGTCATAAAATAATGTGTAATAATAATAAATGAGTTTCGTCAGGGTGAGTTGGCAGACAGGTAGGCAGGCAGTCAGTTATCCCACAGATAATGTTACTCTCTGACGGGGCAGAGGAAAAAACTGAGAAAAAACTTCAATATTTCCGAATGACAAATGAATTGTCTCTGTTATTGGGAATGGGTGTGTTCGACTGACTGAGTTGGTGGTGGTGGTGGTGGTAGTAGAAGTGGTAGTAGGTACCACCAACTACTATAGTAAAAGTACTAATGTGAAGAAATGAAAATGAATATGCACGCACGTATATAAATCATGAAAACGTAGAACATAACTATGGCCACCTTAACCCATCTCCCGTCCAATGTGTCTGGGCGATGGGACTTCAAGAGGTGCTCATTTCTGTCAATAAACCCACACCATAAATGCTAGACTAGGAGTAGCGTTATTACTTACGGAGGAGAAATGGCTGCGGGAAAAAGCAAAGAGAAAATTCAGGAGAGATGAAATGAGGATGACGATGGTGTACAAAAATAATACAGACTTTTCCATCACTCGACATTATTATTGTTATTATTATTGCTACTTACTTCTGTGGGAGAGTAGTAGTATTACAACTACGGTGGCGATTACTGTTATTGTTGTGATCTTCTGAAACTGTGTACAGCGAGGCTCAACTCACTCAACCCGGTTCTGCCCCGTGAGTCCATCCACTTACACTTGAATTGTTGTCTCATACTAGCGTACACGCTCGGTCGCTCCACCAAGAAAAAAAACCACTCATTCTTATTGTGCACCGTAGGTGGGTTTGTTATTCAGCCAAGCAACAGATGAAAAATTGCCCAATCGGAATGCCTTACTACACACGCATATAATCTCAGTTCCATACACAAGCGTAGACACATGTACAAGGGGTTACATATGTGTATGTATATATATATACATACAATCACACCTAACAGACACAATCACATAAATGCTTAGACACACACAGTCACTAGCATTATTGTGAGGATGAACTTCTACAGGACCCCGAAAATGTAGACATGCGGCCACCGATGATTAGAGTTACACAGTAAAATTGATATTGCATGAGTAACAAAAGGATTCCACAAACAGGCATACGTTATTACCACATCTTATCGTATGCTATTATTTTCTTCTCATATTATTCTCCCGTCTATAACCTTGCCTGCCACTAAAACTATGCTGCAGCATGTGCAAGGGCTAAGACTGGCACCTCACAGAGAAGATGAGTGTATATATGGTTCCATGTCATTATTGGTAATCATACCGATTTTTCCAATCATATGTCTTCTCTCCTTTGTGTTATTGCACCAACCACTGCCTTGCCTCTCTACATGGAATTGTTGGCGTTCATTACTATCCACTATTCTCGAATAATAATCGAGTGTAATAATAATGCACTTAAAATTCTAGGTTCTGTAATCTCTGTTCAATAATCTGTGGAATAAGAGTTGCAGAGATGAGCGCAGCAGATCTTTACTACCCTCTTTTCTAGTTCCACGATTTCGTGTTCAAATTTTAATTGCCACCGTGCGCATGGCTGCCTGATGATGTTGAATCCTATAGTTTTCATGGTAATTACATTTTTCTTGCATCCGTTTGGAGGAATAATAATTGTTTCTACGAAAGATGTTCAGCTATATAGTTACGCCGATGCCCCTGCTGCCTATTTGATATGCATACCACTGCACTGACTGTTTTAGAACCGGCTATGGCGTAGAGCAAGGCCAAAAATGTTGGAGAGAACGACTGTCAACAGCCGCCGTCTGTGGTTGCGCACGATTTTCTTCACGACAAAGGAAAAATTCGGGGGTAAAACACGAGTTTTTTTCACGTATTCCACACACAGTAGGGACACAGAGTTGGGGAAGAAAAGATGAGCCGGGTTGGGAGACAACCCGATTGTTGTAAGATACACACTGCAGACCAGTGTATTTGTAACCGAGATCAAAACAGTTAATAATGTTAACGTTGTCAAGATATTTTCCAGGCTATTTTCAACTACGTCTGCCTAGAATTTTACTTGTCAAAGTAACCGTCTCTTTAACTAGATAAAAATCACCGAAAATTTTTACAACTGAAAAATACTGTTTTTACACCGATTCCCTACTGAGCCTAATTTATCGTCGGGATAGTCCTCTATAGGTACTCCGATGCCCCCTCCACTCCGTTTATTCCCTGTGTGCATTACTGTCGAGAGGGCTCTTGAGAAATTCTGTACCTTATATGCAGTCCATTGATTTTAGAGGCATACAAGTGGTAGTGGACACGATATTTGGTCCCACATTCAACAGGGATCAGTGTGTGGCTGTATAGGCATACGGTCGTCCACCCGTGAGTCCGACTGTGGAAAAGGCATCAACGGGGCATATATTGGTTTGCTGCATGCAATTGTTGTCCCTGACAAAAGCTCCTCAAACGTATTTATGTTTGTGGTCACTTATTATGTACGTATTTGTATTTCGGCTCTGGACATGTTGATTGTTTGCTGGAGAGCTGTTTGAACTCTAGAACCGGGTAGAGAAGAATGCATGGATGTCGGAGGTAGATTTTCAATGAAAATGAAAACTTCACTTTTTTTATCAACTGCTACACCATTAACTCCTTCAGCTTGTCATTTAAAGGTTGAGTTTTTGGTTAAGCGAACGAGAAGTCTTGCCGTGTCTGTCACATACATTGGTCATGAAGGAGCTAATATTCGAAATTTGTAAGTTACGTCTCTGAACTGCACTGAACATAATCCACCTGACTTTCCGTGTATTTCAAGAGGTGGTACAGGTTGTCTGTGGATTCGAGACTGCAAAAAAGTTAGACAACAATAACTCTTTCTGCCTAATCACTCTTGACTGTTATGAGATTTGTAAGGTTTTCCCGTCTCAGCGCTTTGTCTTCCCCCAACAATGAATCTCCATCCTGAAGCTAGTTCCTCCCCTGTCCAAATCCCTCCTCGAGATAAAATAATGGAAAGCATGTGTAACATATTCGTATATAATAATGCAGAGAAAGCTATGAAGCTGAGAAAATTCTCTTTAAGAGCCACACGTGAACACGCGCACATATGCGCATGCATACGCACTCCTAGAGCACTCACATTTAACGCTTTATTTGTCGCAGTCCAGAGCGACTGGAGCTACCTGGAGTGACGTGTTCCTTGTCTGTGGTTTATCTATATTTTATATGAGTGTTGCAGTACAATCCTTTACCTCGTTGTTCTTCAGCGTATGCTCCTAGTACCCAATGCGACGACTCATAGTCAGCTGGTTCTAATTTGTTTACCAGGTTGATGAAACAAGGAGCTACATACAGCTCCGTTAGCATGGCTGTGGAAGGGATGAGGGAGGTAAAATGTGGAGATGAATATTTTAAAAGAAGAATACAACTTTCGTGTGCACGTACTGGATGCGTTGAACCGACGCGGGTTGGATTTGGGCTGGCCCTGCGTGGATCCTCTTCCTAATTTGTCTCCTCTAAACTAATCAGGAGCTTTAACAGTTATTATCAATCTAAACAAAGGAGTCTGGAAAACTAATCTAGCCACTCTCTGTGGGATTAATTTACAGTGCGCATATGCAGAGACAATATGTGGGAACTCTTTTATCGACCCGATACGGTCACACAACAGGGATGGAGCTGATTGTCGGGCGGGAAACTCTTTTGACGTCGTCTTGTGAAACTTTTTTCCCCTGCTCATACCTCCAGCTGCTTGCATCAATATTAGCAGCAGCCGTGCAATAATAATTCCAACTCTCCTTCTAATAATCATATTAACTTGTGTATCAAACATTTAAATGAATGTTGATTAAGAAATTAATTATATTTTTTATGTTAGTATTTTTTATCAGGGATGGGAGGAGCATGAGGTTACTGACTGAACAGTTTAGTGCTCTCTTTATCCACGTCAGTAGCTCATATCGCTTATGCTTCAAGAGGATGGAAAGTTTTGATGGCCAGAGCTTGGGCTGTCACCACTGCGAGAATCCCAGCACATTAGCACACACCCAGAAACATGCATGAATACTGGTATAATAGTTACTATACAAGCCCGCACAATTGTTTTATATTCTTAACTTTCCTTCTATCGCATGAAGTCAGGATGGGAGAGGAACCACCACCGTTCGCAGCAAGTGATTCCAGCCAAGAGTTACCGAATCTTGAACTCTGGACATTGATAGCATTACAGAGACATTGGCGACTGAACTATGGAGACCCGCCCAGTGATGGCTTTATGACAGGAATAATGTTCTTTACAACCACTTGAGACTGTTTGCTACATTCTCAATGATCTCACCTCTGCAGAAATGCTATTGCTGCTCACAACATGAGGAGTATTTGCCGTCATAAACAGTTGGAAAAAAAGGAAATCTGTCGCCAATTACGTATTCTTTTTTCTGAATTTTCACTTAAAAATCCATGTCACAAAACAAACATATCGTGTCATACGAACGCTTCGACGTCAAATGAAAATTAAAGGGTATATGGTGCGCATAAAGTACGAATACGGTTTTCAAACTGGCCTTCATCATACCTGATGATGATCACCATCGATGTCTGAGAAGATGAAGCGTGAGAAACTCGTGATGATGGTCGTGTGAAAAAAATTAATTTTTCTGCAATCCACCCAGCATTCCAATAATCCAATTAATTTATTAACTTCTATGCACATACATAAACAAGCACAGAATCTCGGGCTTGAAAATTGAGTAGTCAACTCACAAAACCTACGCTGGCAAAGCTGGGCACGACATTCTCAGTTTCCTCAGCCGCAGCGACAAGCCAATGTAGCACATTATTTAAAGCCGTCGAACGCTGCACCCCGTGGATTTGAACGCTACCGTGCACAGTCCACGTTAGACGTTAGCTCTATGATGCGTGCGGTAAAAGTATGTAAATTTATCGAAAAATAACGATTTATTTACAGCCTCGTCGCACTAATCAATACGACCAAGGGTGCCATCACCGCTGAGGGTGAGAGAGGGTTGAGATGATGATGACGAGGTGAGAGCAAGGGAGATGGACCCAGAGAGAGAGAGAGAGGCAGAGCATATTGAGAATTTGTAAAATGTATAGATAACGCGGAAAATTTAACTTGGGAACAGGCGACGAGGGAGTGGCCCTTGGAACGTGTTCGTGTTTTCTTACCAATAACAACCACAACAACATTATTTTATTCATTAAGTTCAAAGAAAAGGCTCTGTTTATTCGGCAGGATCTTAATTAATGATCATGCAATTGACTCGGCGGTTGTTGTCAAGTGGAACTACTAATGCACGTGGCTTCACGAATGGTACGAACGAACTATAAACTATGAGCTCGTCGTCATTGCTATTTGCATGCATCACTTAAAAAATAGTGAAAAGGAAACAAGTAGAAAGTGCACGACTCGCTGCTTGCTCCGTCGCAGTCCAAATAATAATGATTTTGTGTGGAAGAGCCTGTGCAATTCAGACAGGAGGGCTCATGTTGGGCAGAAAAATAAATTTCCTATCGAAAGTTTGTCGATGACGACGAGCCGCCGGACAGGGAGATTGAAATGCAGCATTATGGTTACTGCTTGCTGCTACGAGATAGGAACCAAGGCACGTAACGTGGAAGCATTCAACAACGTACCAAATAAATAGCATCAAGTAAGAGGGGACAGAAAGAGAACGAGCATAAAATTGTTTTAGAAGATTGGAATTTGTGTCATGCGGCAAGCTAATTTTTTTGTTAATCAAAGGCTGAAAAGTCCATTAAATCACTGAGGAACAGAGCTGATGACAAGAGGAAAGGAGAGGGAGAGAGAGATCGAGAGATGAATGAAGTTCTTTGAAGTATATTCGGATGATTATATGAAGTTGGTGATGAAAATAAAATAACTTTGACTCCAACAAGCGACTGGCATTTGCTTCAGGAGGTCAACAATGAAAATTCATTTGGACTCATGCCGGCACGCATGGTTGCAACTGCTTCTGCTACATGGATGCGATAATCAGGTATGTATACTACTTCCATATGACTCGGTCCTTTTCCTTCGTCATATACCGTCGGTTACATTGGATCGGTAAAAATATTTCTTTCCTTTACAGATTTCCTTGTACAAAAGTCATAATAATTCTCGAGGATAAGGACCAGAGAGGAATGAAGAAATAAATGCATCTCTGAAATTATTTGTTGCACATTTTTCCTCGTCGTCCGTCCGTTGTGAGAAATATTTGTGTGTATATGGAAAGTTGTGGAGCACCGCATGCGTCTACTCGTTGAGAGAAAAGAGAGGGGGTAAGGGAAAAAATTGAAGATCATATTTTTGAGCCATGTGTTGAGGTTGGCGGACAATAAGAGCATTATGTACAATTTCATGGTTCTTAATAAATATCTTTTGAAATTAATTAAATTAGGAAGAATGAGGTATCTTGAGGTGAGGCGGACACCTGGTTTTTTCTCAAAGAATAATTCATGATCTTGTAGAAATGGTCATCCTCCAGTATGGTCCATGCGCCCCCCCTCTCTCTCTTTCTCTCTATCTCCGGCGAACACACATAGGGTTCGGGTCTACTTTCATGCTCATTTACTATATTATTGCGGGAGGACACAGGAAAGAATAGCAAGATGAGCAGTAGAAGAAGAGAGGTTATCTTATTATATTTCCTCCGAGGGAATTCCATTGCGGATAAGCAAGAGCATTGTTGGATGCTCGAGAGAGACATTGGATGTGTTGCATGTGTGTGTGCATGTGCGCGTATGTGGAAAAAGGACTTATTACAATCAAGTACCCTTAAAGGGTCATACGAGGGTCACATCCGAGGGGGTCTATCCAGCACGTGGTTCTTCTCCGACGATTCATAAATCATTTTCCCATCCCTCTACTAGAAGCCTCTTACCTCCAACCAATCCTGAAGTACTAACTATAATCAATTACTTCATTTTCGACGTTTTATTCTCTCTCTCTTATCTTCGTCAGGTCCTTGCTGGACACCCTTATCGTTCTAAAGTCCAATGGAGGATGATCCGGCGGGGAAAACATTGGGAACCATAAAACTAAATTAAAAAAATTACTACTGTCTTCTACATTTTGATACGGTGTGAAAAAAGTCACATTCTTTCCAGTTCCCTCGCAGCTAAGCATGGACACTTTGGGGCTCTCTCATTCAGACCGCTTGCTTCAGGGACTGCCGCTGAGCCGAAAACATCACGACGACATCGCTTATTTTCCACCACGCCATGTCATTAACTGTACACACATTATAAGTGCATGTCTTACTGGGGGTTGGGAAAACTATAAGTTTTTGTTGTAAGTTGTGTAAGTTGTTTAACTAGTTAAACTCAGTTAATTTCACTTGCAGAGGCAAAGGAGACACATCCTATGTATTTTTGTCGATCAGAGTTCGGTTCAAATCTGATGCGCAACTAGATAAGGCAACACAGTGTCACAACAACGGAGCGGTTAAGTTTATGTTTCGTTTTGACTTTTAGGTTTCGCCCGTAGTTTTAGGTCCTTTACCGATGCGATGATGACGAAATGACGCTGTTAGCTTCAAAATCAGCAAGTAAATAGAAACCCTTTCTGGCAGTAGCCTTAGACATTACTGCAGTGGGTAGGCATAGTACTGGTACTGGCACTGGAAAACTGTAGAGTATGACTGGGTAAACGAAGCTAACAGCCCAAATCATAATAGTAATAATAGGTCAATTAGCAAACGGTTTTGAGCAACACTGTTGGAAGCTAAACCAAAAACCGACGTTCTCATGATGCCCGGCTCCAGGCTATAAGTTTGCCGAAATTTGACGGGATGGGCATGTCCAACTCGTCTTGCTTGAGGACGGAAACATTTGAGACCGAATCATGCCGAAAGTGCGAAAGGGAAGAGATGGTGGTAGCAGCCAGGCTAGCTCATCAGGAAGTGTCAGGACCACCGGCGACTCGTCTTCAGAACAAATGAATGGAAGGCCCGTCATAAATTTAGCAGAAAAATCTGATCCAAATGCTAATCAGTCTTTCACTGGAGGAAATCGGGAACGTGATCGCTTCCAGCACCCTGAAATGTGGACCAGAGGATGTGTTGGAAATGCCCTGGCTCTCAAACTCCGCCAGTAAGAACCATGTGATTTGCAGAAATTGAATACTAAAGCATTTCTTGTCCTATATTTTCAAGAGAGGCATATAAAGCACAACAAAACTTGGCAAGAGGTAAAGAAACGAATTTTCCACCACCGGTCCCACTCTTGTGTCACATCAGGTGCATTGCTCGCCAGAGTAAGAGCTTATATTTTCGAAGCATGAACCCGCCAATTTTTTAACACAACCCCAGTTTCCTCCCAGATGGGACTTGCGGGCACAAGGAGGGTTGTTGTCCCTGCTGCTGCTACAGTGTTAGGTGTCCATGCGATGACTGTTGTCTTTCCAAGGATGATGGTGCTGATGGAAAAATTATGAATGGAGGCTTGAATCTCACCATAAAGCAAGAGGAGAGAAGTGAGAACGGGGAGGATCTTGGCACCAGTGCCGTGGAAATTCAGAAAACCGGGCAAACCTGTGATTACTTTGGTCCAAAGTTTGGAAACATCATACCCATACCGCTATCACCACCGCCCTCCATTGCAAGCACTTCCAACGGATCATGTTCCAAGTCTGGAAAGCCTGAACCGGCACCTAAAACAGCCTCTGTTACGTCAAATTCAGAAAGTATGTGAAATTATTGCGTCCTTCCGACAGCGTTTTGACGACGATAATTGCTTTGCAGTGAGTCTGCACCAAATCAGTAAACGACCTTGAGTTTTATGATCCAGTCCTAACTGTTTTAGATTAAAACAGTGACTTTTTGTAGATTCATTATCTTTAAGTTCCCGTTCAGTATTATTTGTAGCGGGCGAAAATGTTTTGATACAGATTTTAAAAAATATGAAACTGTCCTAAAGATAGGGTTACTGGTTTGGTGATTGTAACTAAAAGAACTAATTCTTCACATTCAAGCATAGTGGAAAGAGCATGAGAAGCAAAGCCTCATTTGTATTTTAGACAAAACAGCGGGTGTTCAACGAATGAAGTTCTTCCCTCCGTCATAGAAATATCCCAAAGATCTCAACAACGAACTCCCGTACGGAGATGAAATTTGGAGGTCATCACCACGAAGCAAGACAGTAGATCTAAAAGTTTCTCAAGTTTTTAAAAATATCATTCATCCACAAAACCTTTTGGAAACTGCAATCCAACCCGACATACATCTATGCAATCTACCCGACACGTGTCGGGTGGATTGCAGATTCACTCGATATATGTCGGCTCAATATGCAATCCACGCGACATCATTTCTATTATCTGAAAATGGTTAACTGAGCTAAAATAAATACTAAAAATACACATTTTAGATAAATGCTTAGCTAAATTGTTGAATAAATAGTAGCCATTAGACATATGTCGGGTGGATTGCAGATTTACCCGATATATGTCGGCTACATCTACACCCCACCCGACGTCATTTCTATGGGCTATAAATGGTCAACTCAGCTTTAGTAAATGAAAAAAATGCATTTAATCTAGAATTGAAGTTAATTCTAAACTATCTTCATGTGTAAATATGTACCACCGTTGAACTGCAGATGTACCAGTTCCTGTGACCATTAGTACTAGAGATACAGTGCAAAATATAGAATTTTTTGAATTTTTTTTCTTCGCAATTCGTAACCGATTTCCAAAAGCTGTTTTTTATTTACAAGATAATTAAATTGTCTAAAAAGTCCTTTTTAGATTTCAGAAAAATTACTTGTCGAAATATGATTTTAAAATTTCGAACTCGTCTTACCTCCTGCACTTTTTCGATTTTGCAAAAATATCCATTTTGTGCTAGAATATTTAACTGCCTTTCCTTTGAAGGCAAACTTATGAAAATCTGGTCCACAGTCCCAGAGCAATCTCAAAACAAATATTTCAAGTCTGTAATTCGGGCCCATCCAGTGCTTAATTGAAGACATTCCTCCCCTGCAGCGTGTTCGAAATTCACACCGGGGCGTTGAATTGGGATTTCAGGTACGAAGAATAACAAATCTGGTTAAGAGAATCCATCCACGATTCAAATATCGGGTGCATCTGCAGTTCAACGGTGATTCATATGAATACATGAAGATTGTTTAGAATTAACTTGAATTATAGATTGAATACAATTTTAATAATTACTTAGGCTGAATTGACCATTTATAGCCCATAGAAATGATGTCGGGTGGGTTGCAGATTGAGGCGACATACAGGGTGTCCCAAAATGATGTATTCGATTTGTTTCGGGAATAAAATCCAAACTACTCAAGCAAGAACGATTAACGATGGCTCAAATTAAATTTGTCTTTGGGATTACATCTCCTAAAATATCGCCGAAATCGCCAGGCTAGTTTAAAAAAAGGAACCGGAAAACGATTTTTGGGGGTGTTTTAACATTGGCGTAAATAGGAACCGGAAAAGGATTTTTGGGGGTGTTTTAACATTGGCGTAAACGACAGCTTCAAATTCATGCACAGGCAAAACGTTTTGACACACATCCATGAATTTGGACTTTTTCGAGAGCTAAATACAAGAGTAATTCATATTTAGGGTTGAAATGTCATGTTGCAATTTTCTGAATGCCAGGTCATCGGAGGTCACATTCTCCCCAAAGACTCAGCTTTAATTTGCGCCATCGTTTATAATCCTCGCTGGAGTAGTTTGGATTTAATTCCCGAAACAAATCGAATACATCATTTTGGGACAACCTGTATATCGGGTGAATCTGCAATCCACCCGACACGTGTCGGGTGGATTGCATAGATATATGTATATATATATATCGGGTGGGTTGCATTTTCACCCGACATATGTCGGGTAGATTGCACAGAAATATGTCGGATGTCGGGTGGATTGCAGTTTCCAAACGATTTAATTTCACAGTATTGCATGCAGCAGCAGATCTCACATCTAAACCCATGATGAATCACAATTTCACAATACCATTATCATGGCTTTATTTCATTAAAAGCTTCATGGCGTTCGTTTTAACAGTAACCGTTCATAACCATTACTACTATAGCGATGTACTGTAGCGATTTGTTGTCGACAGCCTAAATATAAATAACACGAGTGTGGGTCAAAATAGTCTGTTCTGCGGTGCACACGATATTGCGGCCGGAAGAGGATTAAAACGAGTCAAATAAATCGCCCAAGTGCACTGCACCGGGGAAAATTTGCGTAGGAGCCGGAAGCTGAACACCGTAGCAGTTATTCAGACTGTCCATTGCACTTCACAAATGCATTTAGCATAACACTTCTAGTAATGATTTAGTTCCAATAGATACTAATATTTCAGAAACCTAATCCTCATCGTAGAATAACTCGCCTCTGACTTTAGCAAATAATGTAGATATGCCGAAAAGGGGGAAGAGTAAAAAAACTAAGAAGGGCAAAGGCTCAAAGAAAAACAAAGGTGAGAGCTCAAGATCAGCCACTCCGGTCCAATCCAAAGGTTGCTATCATTTTGCCAAGCAAATTTTCCAAGTCAAAATTATATACTTCCCTAACGCCAAAATGAACACAAACTTGCTATCAGAGCCTGAGGATCCTTGCGTTGCCTTGGCAAAACTAGAGGCTGAAATCTACTGTAGGAACCGGTACAAGGACAAGGATCCCTGCAAGTCCGACTGTAGCGGGCGAACGAACCTACTTGGAACGGGGCAATCTAGACCAGAGGCGAACACTAGTCGTGCTGACAATGGATATGCAGAGGAGGGGCAGGATGATGGGAAATCACAGGAGGCTGGTAGAGAGCAGTGTGAATGTGCCGGAGGAGGTGGACAGCAGGTAAGTCCTTGGCACTTTACTAAACTCGTACCTGTTCCGACGGAGCAGACGATAGAGGATTCTGAGGAGGATCAGCCCTTACGAATGGGGCCCTCACCTTATCCCTGTGTGTGTGCCGGATAAGCCTTGTCAGCACAATTGGCCCTACCTCCCTCTATAGCAGCACAACTTGCGTGTCTTAATTTGGAAAAAATGGAAACTTTAATCCAGAGCCGCGGGCACAGCTGGTGGCATCGAACCGGATGCAGACAATCCGACGGACGTGCTGAGAGATGTCCTCCCATTCAGCCTCTCTTTCCTGCTCCCATGAACATGGCCGCATCATTAGCCGCGAACCCAATTCACGCAATGTTAGCAATGATGATGGTCAATCCGAACACCCTAGGTCGACTTCCGACTGACCACAGGACATTTGGCTTCGGCAGGTGCGTGAAAATTCAAACGTGGAAAAATCACAAATAGAGCCTTTCACAAATAACACGAACACCTGTCGTAATTATACATGAAAAACGCATTATGAACCGAGAGAATTCATTTGGTACTAAAATATTCATAAATCCACTGTTTTGGATACGGACCACTCATTTTTTACAGAGAGTTACGGGAACCGAATCGAACCATATCGTACCAAAACCGGAAGAGTTCCGGTAATAAGCCTAAATTAATTCAAAAGTTCTCCGTTAAAATCTTAATGCCACTACAATGACAGTATTTGTCTTCCTACAAAGGTCAAGAGGCCCGGCCGTCGCACAGCGTAAGTGATCAAATGTCTCAGAGATCAAATCTTTCACGTGGAAACATGACCCAGGATAGAGGTAAAACCATAAGAATTAAGACACTAAAAGCACCTTATGGATCACGAGGCAATTATATGAATTGTAAAAAATTATTTAAATCTCTTTGAATCATACATCTAACAGCTGAATGCCTCCAGGAGCGTCGAAAATTTTGTAGCCAAGTAAAGTACGTGATCCATCCAAAAGTTAAACTATTTAAAAAAATCCGCTGATAATCAATTTCACACAGGCAAATCTGCGATACTGGAGTGGCCCCGGACCCTGAGCCCGAACGGAAAGAAACGGGTCAGTGTAATGATTTAACTCACAGAACATTTGGCATTCAGAATCTCATTCGACTACTTTTCTTATGTAGCCGTCGACGCAGACAAACCCAGGGAAAATGATGGGGTAGGTAGGCGAAACATGTCCTAAAATTTCAATTAAGAGCCTGAACCTTCATTCGGACTGAGAGCTATCCCATGAAGGAGAAATTTCAAAAACCAGATGAGGTACCTCCTATACCTTCCAAGCGAATTAGTGAAACGAAAATCGAGTCAATTGTCGCAAGTGCTGGAGTCAATGGGAACGAAAGTGTGGCCATACACCCAGCAGAAAGTAGAAGAAAACTACCTAAAACGACCGGGAGTACACAAGCATCCCGTGAAGTAGGAATTAGCAACAGAGTTGATACAGTGTCTCGTGCAAGCGGTGGCAAACGCACTGTAGCCGGTCCTCTCCCACGAAAGATGGGGAAAAAAGGTCCGAATCCGCCTGAAAACGGTGGAGCCGAGGCAGCTGCATCTAAAGTTCTTCGGGCTAATGGCAAGAGTGAGAATTCACTAATTTGAGGTTCGTGAACTAGAAAATTTAAGTCATTATCATAACCAACTAATCCAGTTAAAGAGTCAGCACAGACAGGCTTGGAGGCTACAGTTGAATGCATCATCGCTGTCGCAAGCGTCAGTTTTAGTTGCATCATACCTGACGAAGAAGGCAACAGTAGGGTTAAGACATGACCTGGCTACGGCGGCACTATGCTGAAGACGGCGACAGAAATATTTTCTTTGCCAGGTCATGTTGGCATAACAATGGGCATCATCACCTCAGTGTGTCCTTTGAATTTTAAAGTCAGATAACGGGTTAATCTGCGAGGGATAAAAGGAATGAATCAAAATTCATACGAAAATTAAATTATGAAAAACTTATAAGCACTGTAAAACTATAAATAAATGCTGAAATGAATCGAACTTATCAGCCAGTCTTCCTTCTGGCTCCCAAAATAAATCGACCAAAAAATTTCTGTATGCAGAAATGTGAAACTTTATTCGAGCTTCGTTGAAGAGGCTCGGACGGAGATAACAACTGATGAGATGCAATAGATTAGAATAACTTGCACTAGCTTTGAAAAAAATTGAAGTGTCACACCTTACGTGAAATGGCACCGCCAAAATTGAGGAATTCTTCAAAATCTCTCCGTCGTAGAGAGACGAAGACGAAGAGCAAGACCTCATGGGGTAACTCGAGGGAATCCTTGCGGCTTCATCATAGAATGAACTCAAAAGCCACTTCAAAATCTACACTGAGGCAGCATCTCGGAGCACAGACAGACATGCAACAAGTTATAACTATTGAGGCACAAACAGAGAATCTCTACAGCCGTACCATTGGTCTACAAACGGAGCAGTTGAAAGGATCTGGGATCCCACGGTCGAAGCTTGAAAAATCTCTTATTTCAGGACCGAAGTCTATGTTTACGGAAAATGAAAGCAAGTCGACCGAGAATCCGAACAGATTTCCACCCGGAAAATTCCAAGGGATATACAGCGGTATGAGCGCTGTAAGGAAATAGGATTACACAAAGCACGAGGGAAATATATATTCAGTATTATGAACAATTAGATGTTTCTTCAGATTCAAAACCTGACACAGTGCAGAAGTCCAAAAATGTGATGTCCAAGACGCAGGTTGGATCAGGAGGGTTACGCCCTGCGTAAGCAATCTAACGCATGCAGAGTATTTCTCTCATCAAAATTATGTTCATCTGTAAAATTTCTTCAATAAGTAGGGCAGACAAGTCACCTCGAACTTTGCCCAGACATGTGCTGGCCAGCCAAAAAATCATGGCGAGAAGCAAGCAGAGCAAACGTTCGGCCGTAAGATTATTACATAAAGGTAACTAGTAACGCTAGGATCCTTCCCAGCTTACTTATTACCCATGTCATGGGATCATCTGCTTCATGTTTAGCGCAAGCTTTTGAAAAATTCGTATTTAGAAATGTCAAGTTTTCCTCGTCAACAGCCGGATCCTGAACCCACACGTGTGAGTGTCTGCGTATCCACTGATGGAAGGTATCTGAAATCCTCCCCCATTGCTGGTCTCTTACAATCTTTGACTCAGGGTGAATATAGTTTTCAATGATGTCAAAATTAACTACCTGTTCGTGCAATGCATTATGGTTCACCTATGAGTATTCATAGGTAATTTTCTCCGCGACATCTCCAAAGTTCCACACGGACCAAGTCACGCAGCCAACTTCAATGTTGACACTAGTCTTAGGCAAGGACAGGCAACAGCACAGAGCAGGGTCATGGAAAATAATGATAACGCATTGTCGGATCTAAGCCCTTCAGCAGGACAAAACTTCCCTTCAACAGGTTTCTGGCATCCAACTTTACTACCACGAATACTTCCAAACGCAGCCACCAGTCTGAACTCGAAGATGATGTCTAATGCTTCAACGAATCCATCCCACGCCAATTCAGGCATGGCTAATGGGATACCGGAGAATCTCAGCCCAATGATTCCTGGTTTAGCAATGGCCTTTGCTCTCGGCTTGAGAAGTGCAAGAAATAATGGTGGGGACGATTTCTGGTAAGATGTCGGCAAATAAGATCGACAAAATGCATAAAAACTATAAAATAAATGGTTAAACTTATTTAAACCCAAAAAATAATGAATGATAAGCAAACTAAACAAGTGGAGGTTTTCATCAGCCTCTACTAATGACGATTCAATACAAATTCTGAATAGTCAAAATGTTCGCCTCCGCAATTAGGTTAAAACCCTGGGATGATATAAGCGCTGGAAATCATTGGAAAGATCCCAATGCTAATCCACAGACCTCGTGGCCAAGAGAGGGAGGTGTAAATGTGAATAATCAGCTCAATCCTGACAAGTATGAATGTTTAATGTCAAACTATCAGCATAAATCTTTCTCAATTAAAATTATTAGTTCCCGGGGCCTGGAAAAAGATTTGTCTTATATGACCCTCATCACATCGCAGATTCCATAAAACTACGGAGGCGGCTTCATTTACCTTGAAAGAGTACGTCGACAAACAGCCATTCAAGAGGCCACCGTCTCTGACACCTTATTGGAATCCACGGGATGGGTTTGCTAATTATGAGAAGCGAGCAAGGTTGAACCTGGATCGCGGGCAGCAAAAAGATGAGCGCAAAGCTTCAAATTCACAACCACCTTTCTCTCTGCACAACGTGAAAGGTCTGCCAATCGTTGGCGCAAGTTAATAAAACTTCCGACTTCCAACAGAATCAAATCAGGGTTGATTTCCCCGATGAATTTAATTTTCCATATTTCCAGCTGGAAACCGAAGTCGAGCTGAAAACCGTATTGAGTTGAGTAACTTGGGAATACAAGCTAGCTGACTATTATGTTATTTTATATAATAAATTGGAGATTATGAAGGGTGAAATTGTAAGTTCATCTTCCAAGGTGTACATAAAAAATCGATTCATATGCTTCGAAGGAAATTAAAGCTTGTGTTATTCAACTGTTGGAGTGTCAAAATGTTCCTCAACTCTCTTACTGCAGAAGCTTCCCTGTCAGTAGTAATAGTGATTGAGCAGAGTTGGAAATGCTGAAGCATTATAGAAGGATAGGGGGTGAAGTTATCATTAATTGTGCCATCAACTGACCTTTCAGCCGAGCAGGCTAGGAGAGCCGATTCTCACGCCTCGTACAAATCGATTTAAAATAATCTGGGATCGATGAAGGAAATAATGGAGAGTGTAGAAACTTTGATTGCTTATTATTCGCTAGTTAGTTAATCTCTGTAGCCTGAGTGGTGTTCAGGGATGATTAGTTGTTTTTGTGCAAGACACGTTGATTTAAGCTGAAGGGAAAAGTGAGGGTTGTTACATTTCATGCATATATACAGACATCAGTAGTCTGGTTTTTATCCCTGCTCGCCCCACCATTTCATCAGATCTAGAGAGCAGAAGACAGAGGTGATTCAGGGGCATGGTCATTTAGTCGTCTCTATCACTCACGACCGTATCTCATTTGCATGTTGTGATTGAATACCTGAAACACTTTACCCTCCCTTCCTTCCCCCTATCATCATGGCCAGTGAGTGAGTGCATAGGGCGTTTACTAGATGAACTAAGGGTTAATTTTCAACGACGAAGAACAATTACGACTACTATATACTGTCCGTTCTTCAGGAACCATTTAATACGTGTCCCGAGAGGCAATTCTGTCGCCCCTGGTCAAAGTTATCATGGTAGCATCCGAGCTTGGCTGACCGCTTAAATCAATTAGTTTCTATTTTGTCCGGGACGACGCGGCCCGTTGTGAATATGGAATGAGCCGGGCTCACAAACTGTTTTTATCAGTCCCTCTCAAGGAACGGAAGGACAATATTTGTTACGCAGGATGAGCACCGAGCGATGGGGCTGGAGGAATGACAAGAAAGAATTGACGATGCCAAAAGGCTGTGAGAAAAAAGGGGTGAGTGTGTAAATTGTTCCTGTCTGTGTTGGCCGCAGTGGATTGATGGAGTGATTTTTATGTTTCAAACCCTTGTCCAAAGTTTTCATTGTTTTTGCTCGGACAGATGACGATGAAGGTGATGGTTGGAGGATAGGACGGTTTGTGTGTGAGTGTTTGCCCATGTGAGCGTTTGCGCTACTACCTGAATATATCAAAAGGTGGATGAGGGAGGAAGTTCATATGTAGAGGGACTTGACCAGGCTTTATCTGTTGACTCACCTCATAATAATATTATAAGGAGGGAAGGAGTATAGAAAGTATGATGATAATATGCGAGAGGATGATAAAAGTGCGGGCCTGCCAATAGCGCCTGCTTAAATGTGATTGTGTTTCAGATGAATGTTCGATTGGATGGTAATTCCTGTCTCAGCTGACATGTGAAGAGGAGTTGGATTGGAATTTAGCGTTGTCATCGTGACATGATATCTCCTCACAGAACAATCCAAAATGATCCCTAAACCATTGAAATATGACCCTGCCTTTGTCTATGTCTCACAGAATCTCGTATACATGCATTATCTTCACCCTTGTTTTCCTCCACGGCTATTATTAACAATCTTTTACCTGTTCCCGCTATTGTTGAGTAGTGGATGCCTGGGAGAATCTTGGCAGTTATCACCACCATCATCCATGTCCTACACGCTCCCAAAACGGTGTACCTGTACTTGACCACGCAAAGACGTCGACACCCTAATTTTTGCACAACGAAGCTTATTGCACGGGTAATTTGAACCTCAGATGATCAGGGAATATTATCAAAGGAGTGTGTCCTGTTCTTTTGAGACTCCATCCACGAAGGACCTTCACCGTTGCAATAATTGCGGCTGTTAATCTGCTTATACAGTAATCACTTGGATGGTCCCTTGTACTCTCTTAAGCTCAATTAGATGCCGTAAGTCTTGGGAGGAAGTCATCCTTGGAAGTTCAGCTGAATCACTCCCGATATAATTAACCACTCGGCTGCAAGTGCGAAAGACGTCAAAAGAGCTGCCATCATCGATGAACTTATGAATCTCTTGTTTCAGCTCAACATCTTTACAGTAGGTAAAAGTCTATTGTTGCCGAAATGGGAGAAGTTTCCACGGCCATGAGGCATTCTAGTGGCCAACTTAATCGAATCCATTCTTTTACATACGAGTTTCAAGCTGTTGTTTTACATTATCCAGTGTAAATGAACCTCTTATGAATGATTTCTGGGTAGTTCCCAGGCTCAGGTTAGGTGAGATGCATGTAAAGTATGCCATGGCTACGGCTAAGAGGTAGCATATTAGTGGAAAAAAGGACAAATAACAACCGTTATATTTGACAAGTGTCATGGTAATCCGGATTAGAGCATGTAGGATCACGTGTTTGCCTTTCCCAGTAAAATATGAAAAGTTTTTGGCCGTCATTCCTGCACTAGTGCGTAACTGTTACTATAAATAGATCAAACTCAGAGCTTTGGGCTCTCTCACTAAGAACAAAGGTAAAGTTAAGTCACACTCGTTTTGTAGGCATAGCCAATCTTTGCATCATTGCCTTTCGTTTAGGTATGCAGTCAACTTAAAAATTGGATAGGAAATAACAATATTGCTTTTTTCTGCCCATGTTGATTCATATATTGGATGATGATGACGATTTACAAAAATTTAATTAGTTTGAAATGGCCATATCAATCTCCCTCAAAAGAATCCCAAACTGGGGCCTCACTTCCACAAGAAATCGGCATTTACATATGCTTTCTTTGTCATCTCAACTTTCAGTTGTGAAAGTTTAAAATAAAAATTTTCATTTCACCATAAATTAGTCGCTTAAGAGCAAAAGTAATCACTTCTGTTAATGTCCTTAAATCAGGCAGCATGAATTGAAATTTCAGTCTAAACATTAGAGTCATTACGGTATCTCGGTTCACGTCCACCTCATGAAACTATACTCTCCGCTTCGCTTCAAATAATTCGTTTACGCACAAAATATGTCGTCTCTGCCAAAATCCATTTGGTGATAAAGCACCACGAATTACGCTTAATTTTTTCACCGTCAAATCCTAAAAATTCACATGAACAACGTACTGACTGAGTCTCGACGTGCATAACCCGTTTCCTCCAAATGCAGCAGAGTTCGAGCACATTACCTACCCTAGCGGAAACAGTCGGAACCACTCTAAGGGTACCTTTACACTCAAGTCTTTCTTCATAAAATTTGTAGACCTTGAGCCGTTCCATCAAGTCCCATACATTTTTGGAATATTTACAAAAACAATCCTGGTTTGCATTCCAAATTAGAGCATGCAGCTTCCAGCAGCGTACAGAGAGGTGATGGGGAGAAATGTGAAAAAGCATTAGCTTCATCATCATTCCCACAGTGCTTCCCCGGTTTTTTCTCCATACATAAGCATGGAGGCGTATATAATAGGACTCATTGAAGAGAGTGGGAATGAGATAATTATGTTAAGAATGTCATCGACATTGCACTACTACAGTGATAGCATGAAGATGTTTCCTGACTGCCGGCTTGACCAGTGACAGCTCGATGAGATCCAGTTGGAATGTCAGCATGTGTCGTGTGACGCGAAAGTTTTTAAGTGTTAGGAAGCCGCGTTGGACAGAGCACCGGGGACGAAAAGTCACTGGCTGTGAACCCTTCTGGGAGCACAGTTGGACTGGCTGGTCGTCCACTTGGGGAGGCGGGGCTTGGTGCAGCCCCTCTGGGGTGCATGGACGCTTCCTATGGTCCACAGACCTGGCAGATACGTGGTTGGTGGCTGGATCTCTCCAATACCCCGTCATGAGGATGCAGAGAAGAACCAATGGGACATGCTGAGGGGAGGCATAGTATACGTCGAATCAAGGGGTGTGAAGTGAGCAGGAGATCTCGACGAGAATTCCCATCAGGGGTTTGATTTTTAACTGGGATTTCCTAAACGTTTGTAGCGCAGTTGGGCTCCAAAAATCTGGCTGTGAGAGGCTCCTCTTTTTAGCCCAGTTTTTTCGAGAGGTTTCAAGGGGTCACCTGTGCTCTCCATGTGAGAGTGTGAAAGGTTATACTGACTACTTATACGAAGACGACGGCGACGACTACGGTGTACTACTCGAGTCTCACCACCACTATGAGTACACACTCTTGAGCATGAACAAGACTGACTGACTGACTGACTGAATTCGAGCAAACTCCTCCAGAGTCTCAAGTACCATCGTCACTCGGTGGGCATTGTTCGTCAATTGCTGTGCTCGTGGTAATAACTCACTTACAACAAACTCTAAGGCTCCTTTTTCCTCCTAAAAATTTAATTCCTCTGAAAAAACATTGTGAAGAGAGTCTCTCTTTTTGCTCAAAAATTTCTCAACTGATTTTTGAGTGAAAATATAAAAAGACAAAATCCGTGAATGAAGTCGGGAGTGTGAACTGTGCTTCGTTTTTTTTCTGGAAATAGTGCAGAATTTGCAAGTGTGGGACTTACTCAGTGACCTTCTCCTTGAGGATTTCCTCATGATTTTACTTGCGCGTGGTTTTTTCTTACAGGAAGAAAAATACATTTGAGAGGAAACTCGGTGAACTCATGCGATAATATTTAAAAATTAATAGGAAGATAATTGTGAACTGAGAAATTGTGAGGGAATTTGGAGGAAATGCTGGAGCGATTAAGTTGAAGGAACTTATTTGGTGAAACCGGTGGAATAATAGTATTTTGTGGAAAGTTTGAGAGAAACAAAGAAAAAAGAGTGCGAATAAAGTTGAAATTAAAAAACTCGAGTGAACTGAATCAATTTTTTGAGGAGAATAACTCTTTTGACTGGGATTTCTCAGTAGGCGCCTTGATCTCGTCGTGTGGGTTCTATATAATAATAATAATAATAATGAGTTTTTTTAAAAGTGGATAATAAAGCGGTTGGGAAAGCCCAAAGCATATTTGTAGACGGAACAAGTGGAAATGATGTCTTGAGAATACCATAACGTGTTCGTTGCATTCGGTTTATTAGGTGGAAAATAATCAAGTAAAAATTGTGAATGATATTATAGTGCCATATATTGTTTTACCACGGTGTGATGACTAGTTTGGTTTTTTTGTGATTAAAAAACCGTGATTCCTCGGTGAATTCGCTCGAGTTTACGTTGTGTGATGTGATATCTCGCTCGATCTTTTCAATATACACATATATATATACATGACGAATAATCAGTTAACTCTGTGGGAGGAAATTTGTAGTTGAATTTTCTCCGCTATAATTATCATTATCATTATTAATTATAATAATTTAGGATATCTCCGGGTAGAGTTCCGGATGGAATTCAACAGAATCCATTGATCCTATATCCCAGAGAATATAATCTCTAAAATGCAGTAGAAATTTCCACAATAATCATAATCTGTGCAGGTGGCGCACGATTTGTTCTTCTGACCTTACGTGAGGTCAGAGTGATAGTTACGTCAGTTTAATCAGGTTCGTAACCCGTATTATTCTTCCATTGATATTGGTGATGAGAGCCAGTTCTAATGTATGTGGAGTTATGAAGTTTTACATTAACTCTGTAGATTTTGGATATTATATGTATTATTTACATGCATATATCTGTGGGAATAACTTTGGAGGATTTCTTGTGGACTTTAGCCTATTATTTACTGTACAGGTAGCTGCCCCAGTGGTTTTTCATTCTGCGTTACATGCCTTGTGGTATGTAACGCATTATACACACGGACCATTATTAAACTCTGAGTGGGTGTCATTAAAAGGTCAGGCATGTTGTGTAAAGGTTGACGCAGGTCTGAGCCGTGTGATTTGAGTTAGCTGAACCGCGCATTGCTGTAGTCAATTTTTGGAAATGCCACTCAAAGTGTGGCTCAGAAGGACGAGATATGTATTCGTAATCCAGATAGATTCCGTTTACGATTTCTGCTCTTTTATATTGGAAATAGATTATTGTTCCGTTCAGTACTTCCCTATAATTTCCCTTTCTATTAAGTTAACCCCGTGGTTCCGCAGTGTGGATTTCACATAGAAATACTTATCAGTGCCAGTTCTTCCTGCGTACTCAAGCAATCTCTTTATAATCAAATGAAAGGCATAGACTCAGTGTTTTTTCCTTTCTGAATTTCAGGATAAGTTGAGTAGCCAAGTGACTTACGCATACGGATAATTTTATGTGCTGAAAGTCAATCGTCGTCGTCATGTTGAACCCATTTATGGACGCGCACCCATCTATGGGTCTTAAATTATCTCCTCCCGGTATTCCGTCGGCGGGCACTGAAACGGCTCATCATCCGTTTCATCACACCCACCACCACCCTCATCATCCGCATCATCATTCGCATCACAACGCCTCTCAATACCACCACCATCATCAGATACACCAAACCAACGGTTATCACAATCCTCAGATGACTTACGCCGCTGCTCACCTATTGCGCTCAAGGTATGTATTTCTGTCACAGCCAATAACCCTCCAGTGTACATATGATAATACAATTCGATTTTACGATGAATCGTTCCCATACACACATACAGCTGTTAGTCTCCCTTCTTGAACGCCGAACGCGACTAGTGGCTCAAGAATAATAATAATTATAATAATGATAATATAATAATAGTAGTCATAATGGGAGTGACAGTGATTTGCAAGGAGCTCAGAAAGGTCATTATTATGCAATTAATTGATGTGGAAAAAACCCTATTACGGGACTCTCAGCCTATTAGACAGCATTATAGGCATAATGGCGGGTATGCGATTGAGAATTTAACTTGGTCGCACGGAGCTCTGGGGGTAATTATGTCAATATCATTGCCGTTTTCCTTTTTCACGACCCAGTAGAGCCACCATCATTTCGCTCCAGAGATTCTGATTCCCTTTTTACTATTCAATTTTTCACCAAGTTGCTGAACAAGGATTAGTTTGGAAAATAGGTTGCCATTTGAATCAAGTTTGAGAGCTTATTGTCATTTGTGTTGTTGTTGACGTTGTTGTTGCTCGTACTGTTGTGGATGTCGAAGGAAAAAAGTTGTGCTCACAGTTGCGTATGTAAGGTTACTCGCGCTGAATCTTTTGTGCGTTCCTTTCTGCTGTCTAGTGGGTAGGGACAGAAAGGGTGGAGAGTTTAAGAATGAAATACCCTTGAATCATAGGAGTAAATGAGACAGGTTTAACTGTCTGCCACGCAGCATTCCTTTTGAGACGTTAGTTACGGCGAGAGGAGTGAGATGAAATCACAGGGGCCACGTTAATATAATTATGCAAAAAAATAAATAAAGAAAAGGCAGCTCCTTTCCATTTCCACTGCCGCGCGCACCGTCGCCGGTCGCCGTCCATTCTATCCTCCTTGACAGCACAAGAGATATTAGTTTGAAAATTATCCAGCCTATAATATTAATGTTTCCAATAATCAATGAGCTTATGGCAAGCCTATACTTTAAATAGACTCAACTTTGTCATTATCCTTGGGGTTTCGTATAGGAGATTTGGAGAGTACTTATTGTGCGTAGTTGTTCTGTGTGTGTGTGTGTGTGTGCACGGGTGATTGCCGATTACCTCTCATACTCAGATCAGCCCGCGTCCCAGTATTTTTCTCCGCCTATTTTTACTCTCTCTCTTTTAGTTTACACTACACACATTGGCCTATTGTTCACACATGTGAGATTCGTGGAAGGAAATGTTTTTATTTTATTTTCTGTCTCTTTGTGTGAATTTGCAGGGAACTTGGGGCGCCGTTGCCGACGGCGGAGACGCAAAATGGTGTGTTCGGCGAGGCACCTAATCACCACCATGTCTTGTTCCATCCTCCTCTGATGAACCATCCGACTCATGACCACAACTCTCAAATGAGACTCGGTAAGGGGTCCCCCTGTACTTACACCAAGTCGTCGTCTTTATCTTTGCTCTAGCAAATTCTGTCCTCTATGCTTATATATATATATTTATATATACACATATGCTTTTAATATAAGAATAGCTGTGTTCCCTATTCTCTATTCGAGTAACGCAACGTTACGCAGAAATGGCTTGGCAGTTACATGTTGATGGGGGCGCTTATATGTATATATATATATATATATGTATGTATGCATGACAAACATGCATCATTATAGGATTATAATGTAAGAATAAATGCTTCTCTGCATCACTGGTTTCTCCCTCAATGTTTTATATTTATTTTTTCCCCGCCCCGAACTGCAAATGTGTATGTTCTGACGATGATGATGACTACGATACGACTGTTGCAGGGATGGAAGTGTATGCCCGCGACCAGTTCCAAACGATGCACTCAATGTCTGGTGCATTCTTCCGGTACATGAGACCTCCTATCAAGCAAGAACTGACCTGCTTGTGGGTGGACATCGACCAACCGAACCCTAAGAAGCCATGCATGAAAACTTTCGGGTCCATGCATGAGATCGTCACACACATCACGGTAGCCACTCTTTTGCGCTCCAACTCACTTCCCTATCGTACATCATAATTCTGTGTATCTTCCATACTCTTCTTATGAGTAGTAGTGTACTATGCGGGGCAAAATTCCCGCTACTTTCTTGCCCAGCGCTCCCGCCCACTGCTCTTCTCGCGAAATACATCATATTAGTGTAGAAAAGCAGTGGAGTAACATGTGCACCAATGGTGCGGGAGCCCGAACGTATCCGAGTTTTATCTCCAAACCAATTTTCTTCCGTATAAATTCTCTACTATAATAGTAATAATAATAACAAAAATTTCCATGTCGTACACACCTTTGGGAGAGACAGCCCGATTTACAAACTAGGCTTGTTTTCTGGATGTACTTGGAAGCAGGTGGAACACGTAGGAGGGCCCGAGTGTACGAACCACGCGTGCTTTTGGCAAAACTGTCCTAGGAATGGACGACCGTTCAAGGCCAAGTACAAACTAGTGAACCACATCCGAGTTCATACCGGTGAAAAGCCATTCCCGTGTCCATTCCCCGGTTGTGGAAAAGTTTTTGCCCGCTCCGAGAATCTCAAAATACACAAACGCACTCACACAGGTACGTTTACTCAGTTTCTTCATCTTCTTTTGTATATTTACGCTCTTATAAATATTTACTATGTATTCTCCATGTTATAGCATATTATATTTATATGTACAACACAAAGTATAATACCCATCCCTCTCTGAGTCAGACTCGACCTCTAACTATACCAACATCTTCATCACTCGTCAACTCTGACTTGGCTTTCTGCTACAACTTGTAACTGTCGTCTGTACTATGCAGTGTGCAGTGGGAATCGGGATAACTTTCTGTGTACAACCATATGCATATACATATATATAATTCTAATTTCCATAAAACTCTGGTATGTCATGCATGCATGGTCAAGTTGTAAAACCAAAAGCGAAAGATACGAATGGAATAACGGTATGTGCATATATATAAATACACATATATATGCGCCACAACGTATTCCGTGGACTCGGAGCTATAATGTCAGGCCTCTACCCAGAAGAGCCGAATGGGAGCAATGTGGGTAAAATATATAAACTCATAAAAGTCAGAGGAACAACATTTTTCACGATACGTCGGATCTGATCAGATTTCTTTATACAATGCCCCCTTCTGTTCCGCCACATCAGTTTCACCTTGTGGAAAAGCAGGAGCAGCCCCGGCTTTGTACTCTGTACATGTGAGGAGAGAGATGTGAGATAATTATTTCAGCCTTTTGTGGAATGTGCACATGCGGAGATGTGTATCCCCCCGACAAATTTCTCCAACTCTACAAAGATCTCTCTCCCTTACCCTTGGTTTTAGTTTCAGTGGTAGTGGTAAAGGCAGAAGCAATATGGGAGTAGTACTGCAGTAGTGTGACAACATGCCGCATTGGATAGTAGTGTGTACATGTTGGAATTCCCTGGAAAATGGGAAAATAGAGGACGAAATCATTCCTTCATTCAATTAGTTCTATTGGCAGTGGCGTTTAACCATGAGCATAAATCAAAGGTGGTCTTTGAGAGGGACAAAAGCGGTTATTATTTGCCTTCTCCCGAAGCTGTCCATGTGCATGTATATGGTATGCATATGCATGTATGCATACAATATAAAAATGTTCTTTCCCATTTCTCTGTGTTTGGATAGAGCAGGAGAGGAGGGACTTATGATGGGGAAATCCTATCAGTGGAAATGATCGTGTTCGAAGATCCTCCATATAGCCTCGCTTCAAAAAGCCACTTATCTCTAAAAATGAGGTGTCCCACTTATCAGGGAACAGATCTGGAATCATGTTGTTCATCGATAGCCCGTAGTGTAGCTGGCTATATGTCCCTCTCCAAGCACTCTGTGCGGTGCGGTATGTGTGTGGACAGAGTGTACATATGCACACGCACACACTGTACTCCTAAGTCAATTCTCCACTGAGCCATGTTCTACTCGTTACTCCTCGTCGTTTCCAAATAATGTCTAACGCCTCTCAATACTATCTGATCTGTCCTTCGCAGTTACGGACAGTGGGATTGTTGTAACCATAACCATGTAACAAAACTTGTGCGAGTATTGGGATACATGGTGACGGTGTACTACCCATGCAGTGGACACCTCTGTCGGATGTCACTTAGCTCCATGTAGGACTCTCTCTCTCCCTTTCCCTCCTCCGAGGTCCAAGTCCCCATCATATGAATCCTTTAGCCCTCTTTCCTACCTGACTTAACAGCTTGTTAGGTTTGCGGCGAGGTAGGAAGGAAGGGGGATAGTAGGTAATATCCAGTAAATTTCGTTAAACATTCCCATTTCCAAATAGCATATGGGTGATGGCTTATATGCATGAGCGGACAGTGAAGATACCATTGCCATAGATATCCATCGTGTGTAATGTGTGTGTGAAATGGACATGGCCTTATACTCGCTTCACTACTCCAGTATTAGAAGAACGGATGACCAAAATGCAAGGGCAAACATCAAAACACGCACACACACACAGGACGGTCGAGAGTCAAGTGGTCAAGAAGGGAGCCAATGTATGCATATATATACGTATGTGGGACCTTTGACATGTGAAGATCCTGAAGTACTCCCAGATATCTCCACGTACCATATATTACGCTATAGAATAGGATACTCGCCCTGAAAACAGTAGAAAATGAGACCATATAGGACGAGGCTTTTGTTCTTGTGGTTCATTTGATTGAGCAGGAGCGCGGCCTGTTTGTTTGTCAAGCTCTCTGGGATTTTGTCACTTATCGTACCTCTTCCCCGACTGGATGATGTCCATAACCCCACGCCCACTGATCTCTGAACCCTTTCCTTCTGAGAATTGTAATGCAGAGTATGTGTATGTGCACGTATGTGTAGTTGCCGGAGACAGAAGGGGCCGGCGCGTTGCGGCTGAGTGGGCAAAAGCGTATATTAATTTCTTCAGCTTACTTAATGCCTCCGTCCACTAGGAGCAGACAACAGGGATTCTGGATTTTGATGATCCCATGTACACCCAATCTATATTTATGTGGGTCACCTTTCGCGGTGCGGTGACAGCGTAGTAGTAGTGTAAAAAATTGGGGCCTTATTTCCTCAAGGTTTTGTGATTTTTTAGGGAGGATTGATGAACTTATGAACATGTCCATGTTGTTGTAGCTTAGCTAGATATATTTTTGCCGTATAAATTACTTTAAACTGGTTATGATTCTTTTAATTATTAACATTATTATTATTGTGATTATTGTTGTTATGATTATTTAGAAGGAAAAAAATGTGACTGAAAGAAGATGAGGTTTGTAATTTATGTTTGACAGGGGGGCAGTGGTCGTCCTCCTCCTCATGTATTCAGAGAGCGGCGGCGGTGTGCGGCGTATGCTTCACGGCCGGAGTTTTGTGATGAGCACGTTGTTGTTCTTCTTCATCTTCTTCTATGCTGGGACACCTACGGTGGTGGTGTATCCTATGCGATCCTATGGATATGCCACGACGCTTTACATTGGCCCAGTATAGTAGTAAAATAGTGTATGGGAGCCAAGTATGGAAAGTTAATATTAATTAGGAAGGAAATGATGTGTGTGCATGCGTGTGTGTGAGCCTCGCTCGTCTCACACTCCCCCTTTCAATCACGAAACGTGCGCATCAAGTGGGGTTTTATTCGGTGCTATTGACATGTTCCCTTAATTTATACCCCTAGTGATGCGTAATCACACTAATTAGGTGAGAGAGAAATCTCTCTATAGGTTTCCATCCACCCGTCTCATCTCCCTCGTGGAAAAGTTGTGCGCAGCGGTGGCCGTGGTGTGAATAGCTAATGATATGGAATGGGGGGATATTGCTGATCAGGATACATCCGCCTACTCACAGTCACAGTAGTGGCAGTGTAGTAAAATACAAGTAACAGCAATGGTAGTTGATGTAGTCCCCACTCCACTGATGGTGTAGTTCAGCACCAGCAGTAGTAGTGACGGCATTACGGCGAGGAGCGTCGCTTGTGCACGAACTGGGACTGGAGTGAGAAAATATGATGAGCATTAAATGCTCTCCGTGTAGGTCCACTCTCATATTACGTTTCTCATCCAGATTGTTTTTTTCTTGAAGCATATAGTTTTGAGATGATTATGTTGTTCAGTCACACGATTACTAGAGTGTGTAGCACTACTTCTGTCTTTCCAATTCAGCACATTAAAGAATTCCCGCCATTCCATTTCAGAGAACGGCCGCCGAGTCGAGGATGACAGATGAAGAGGGGAAGATTAATGATTGGATTGGAAATTTAATTTACTCCTCATCTCAGTAACCTTCTCTCTATTGTGATGGTGGTGGGTGAGGAGGAGAATTTGAGAGTTTGCCACCTTCTTGAAGGTGTCAATAGATTTACATTCCAACTATTTAACCTCCGTCCCGCATCCTTGTGTGGACCATCCATCCGTGACTCTCTCATGTGGACGCGGTCGGTATTGTGTTTACATGGATGGGGATGAAAAGCGGGTGGAATGGCCATTGTTGTGCAGAAGTGGAGAGGATGGACTGGTGCTGCGATGGGGCGGGACGTTTAATGGCTGACAAATCTCGCCGAGTGAACTTCACAGTCAGTCAGTAGTATGGTAATAATAGTGATCAGAATGATATGGTTGTAATCATACAATGCATCCCTATTTACCAATTTGATGAGTATGGAAACTATAATTTGGTAAAATAATTGGTTCTGGAGTGTTCATTGGGCCAGTAACTGTACTTTTATTTCCTACTCAGGATAGGTGATTAGATGATGTTTCCAGTTTTACCTTCAACGGACGGCTCTTTTCAAGTAAACGCGCATCCTGCATTATTTTTATTATTATTGTTGTTGTTGTTTGCGGGGTTGTGCATGGTTCTGAGGTTCCGGTTTGGGGCGCTGTGATTACGTTGCAATTTTTATGATAGTTATTACGTGTGTACGTATAATGTGTGTGTCATGTGAAAAGGTCAGTGAAGTTTTAATACATGACGTTGAAATGAATAATAACTGCATCTGGCGTTTGCAGAGTGTGTGTGTGTGTCTGTACGTGTATGTAGAGGAGGGGCATGTTATGGAAGTACGGGGTCCTGAAAGGGAAGTGTGTGTATGCAAATGTATGATTTATTCTACTTCTCCCTCACTCTGCTCCCTGTGCTCTACCTAGCTCGTTCTTTGTGTGTATGTGTGTCTGCGTGTGTAAGCTAAGTCTGGAAACTTGCGCTTAGCAAAATTTATTGCCCAGCCCAGAATTGCATTAGTCTTGTTTGTTGTTTACATTTGGCCTGTGCTGGCATAAATATATAGCATAAGGCTAGAAGTGCTGGTAGGCCAAATAGGTAGGGAGTAGTAGCGTTAGTGTATGAGGATCGTACGGGGCGATGGAAAATGATAATAGGTGAGCGCGCGGAGGCACGTGAAAGGGAGGGAGAAAAAGGTTGAGGCATGGAACTGCGAGTTATTTTTGGTACTGTCTGCGCGCGAGAGGAGGAAGCAATCTATACATATGGAGCTGTACCATATGTACTTAGCGTATACGCCGATAGTACGCACTACCTTGAGTCACTACAGCTTTGTGGCCGAGGCAATCAATCAGATCACTTGATATATTCTGTCCTCTCGCTCTCAGTCACTTTTAGATGAGGTATTGTTGGGAACTGAACTTACTGCAAATATCCCATTTGTCACTATCATTATAGCAGTGGTAATAGTAATAGTAGTAATGGTGGTGGTGGTAGTATTAGTAGTAGTATTGGTAGTTAGTATACGGCCCAAGTGGAGAGGGGTCGTGTGTGACATGGTGTGATAAAAGTGTGTATGAGATGGAATCAACAATAGGTGGAGTAGACTAATGGGCATATGGAGAAAAACAGCCCTCTCGTCTGCCTTATCCGATCCTGCGACATGACTCGCTCTCTCACCCTTCTCTTATTATTATTATGACTCGGAGGGCTTGGCAAATACGGGTAATTTCAGCCAATAGACTCTGACTTGGGAGAAAGTGGATTTCAGTCCGCTAAACTTTGAGAATTGTCCACTACTGTTCAGGTCGGTGATACTGCCATTCCTATCCTATTTCTTGCTGGCAGGCTAATGCTGAGCATTTTTCCTTTGTAAATGAGACGGATGATGACATGATGAGGGGTAGGAATGTTGGGGAATTGCGTGTGCCTGGGAATGTGGATGTGTCTGTCTGTTGTATGCGTGCCTGTGTGTGCGCCGAAAAAGCTGTTGTGCCTCTGAGGGGAGATGTGAGGATGAGAATTGATATTGGTGGTGGATTGCGTTTTATTTGCATCAATTTGCGATTGGAATTCCAATGATTACCGTAAACATTGTGATACAGTGGGAAGCCGCCTGGGAGCGGGGAGAGGGGCGGAAGACTCGTAAAGGTTACCGGTGTGGCATACCGTGCAAGCGGGATTGATAGCTTGAAACTGTAGTTGTTCGCCATTGCGTTGGGCGTAAGAAAGCCGATTTTTGAGCTACAGTATTTGTGGAAATGTACGAGGGTTTTGTACAATGACGGCGGCGGATGATCTTACAGGGAGCATGCAGATGTCCAAAGGGGTTATTCTTGATGGAGAGGCCGGGTCTCGCTCGTTCGTTGGTCATGATGATACGATGGGAGTCGGGCGGTATGATTTTGAAGCATTAACGGTACGGGGACGCACGGATGATGACTGGACTGGTGCTTATTGTGGCTTTGGTGTAACATGGGCACTCACAGCTCTTCCATGTTGGAGAATATGCAGGAGATAAAGCAGGGGAATAGGGAGAGCAAGCAGCAGTCAGAGATGAGGATTTTGCATTTTTGAATTAATGCATAAATAAGTAAGTTTTAATGATAAGGGTAGGGCAGGACCCGATGGTTAACTTATGAGTGGTATTGCTCATAAATCAGAAAAAAATTAAATGCATCGGCCGATATATTCTCATCTGCATTCACGGCGCGTTCGTAAATGTCTTCCAGTGACAATAATAATGTCGAGAGTGGATGCACTGACTACTCGTACAGCTATATGTGTGTGTTAGAAGAACTCTTTCTAAGTATTCTCTCTCGCTCTCTCTCTCTCGTCGTCGCGTCACAGGGGAGAGAGTAGCACAACTCAATCTGTGATGAGTTGAAGGGGGATATGGGGGCAGGTTGTACATTGGACGACGACTGATGATGATGATGAGCAACTATATTATGAGACGAGGTAAGCTGATGTGGTGCGCTCTTTGAGGTTAAAGAAAAAATCCTCTGTCCAACTACTAATAACTGTATTTTTTCATCAATGTGGTCAGTCACTTGTCTATATTTCGTGATGATGAGGATGATGATGATGATGATGATGATGATGGTGGTGGTGGTGGTGCTAGATGACAAAAGGAAAGAGGTGGCGGTGGCACTGGGCGAACGGAGTGGGTGCTCCTTTGTAATTGGAGTTTCTGTCTCCATATTATGTGAGCAATAATAATGCAATAATATTTCAGTTTCGCACTCAATAAAACACGCACACACCCTCACATACACTCACACACCCAGTCACTAAGTAGTCATTAGAGATGGATGATGATCAAAACATTAAGAATTTACCTTGCAGTCTGTGTACATTTGTGTATGTATAGCTACAGCTACTAGTGTAGTGGTGGTGAGATTTTTCAGGCAGATGTATGTGGATTGTTGGGGTATATGTTGTTAGTTGTAGTGGTAGATAATGGTTGGTAGGTGTCATCTTGAATGTGTAATCCTTGAGGGTTTGTTGATGGCGGCAGGAGCCAGAGCGGTAGTGATAGTGTATATATATGCTATATACGGGATGACTGACTGACTCACTGTGTGTGTATGACCGTGGTAGTATATATAGTATGATAAAGAGAGATACTTGAAAGAACCAACCCTGTGCCCTGCTGCCACAGCAGCTCCCAAAACTTACGAACTTATGGATGTGTGCTATGGATGCTCCTAAATAAATGCAAAGCCGTCACATTACATTCGCCGTTGAATAGAGAGGATCCAAAACGGATTAGACACGGTTAGGTTCACCATTTCATTTTAAGTATTTTAGATGGTTGGGGAGGATTCTACAACACTCCATTCGTTGTCGGCTTGTCCATATTCAAAACCCTTGGACTCGCCGACTAGCATTGAAGGCTGTTGGCTGTTGGAGGACTGTATGCTATGGATGGAATCGCGAGTTTTTTGTATGTATGTGCATTTGTGTGTGTATGCAGGTTGCTCAATGTGTGTGTATGTGTGTGTGAGTGTATGCGCGCGATTTTATGAAGGGGGATTTTTAAATGTGAATGATTTTTCACTCGGGATTTCATGCCCTTTCGATCTCATAATATCTTTTCAATACTGTTACAAGTAGGCCCACCATAGGTTTATATGGGGCTACGTGAACTGCGGTAGATTCTCTGTACTTACCTCCTTGTACAGAGAGCGGAGCCATGGACGGGCTCAGTCCAGCGTGTAAGTGGAGGACCTACTACTGTATTGGTATTATTGCCAGTAGTGTGTGTGTGCTATTTACCGCCGCCGCCACTATGTGCTGCTCCATGCTACCTCTGTGTATGAGTGGCCACACGGTGGTAGTGGTGGCAGTACGGAAAGAATATCCGAACAAAATGTTTATTTCCAGTCGATCGCTTGGGTGAGGATAAGTTGGTCCGAGATTGAAGAGAGACCTCTCCTTGTTAGATGTACTTCAGTGTGGAGTGGAGAGGTTGGAGCGGGTCGGAACAATGCTCACGTGAACTTTCGCCTTTCGGCACAACGACTGTGCCGACCGCCATGTACTGTTGTGTGAATGTGTGTGTGTGTGTGCATGTGTGTGTGTATGTAGTTGCATGCATTCTGTATGCCGGCTTGAAGATATTATAACTGATGGGTTAACTGGTTGAGCAACCTTACCTTAGTTAGCTCTGCGCACGCATGCATTTCCCATAAGATGTTTCTGGTCGTACACACTACACACTCTGAGTGAGGCAGTGCAGTGATGATGATGAGTAGTTGGAATAATGATGATCAAAATAATATGCATTAATAATGGCATTGTTAGGAACTTCCAGCCAGAGTGTGGCTGGTAATAAATGTGTGTGAGTCGGGAGTAAGTATTATGGGATCGAATCTGCCTTGCTGCCTGCACTTAAGACTATGGAAGTGGCTTTTGTAACACGAATTATAATAAGCCTATCGGCTCGGTTCCTGTCTGTCTGTCTTTGTCCACCAGCACTACTACCAACATCATCAGGATACATGGATGGAACTTGGCTAACCAGATGTATCTTATGTCGTTGTCGTTTGATCATTTCGTGCTGGTTGGTATAGTGGTGAAGCTCTACCTTGCCATGTTGAAACACTTATTTGACGCGTGGATGGTTCCCTTCTCTCACTCTCTCAGGTGGGGTGTGTGGCAGCTATATATATATATTTATGTATAGATATGGTAGTGTCCACATGTCTATATACATGTGAGTGTTAGGAGTACTCCCGTAATGGCTCCGTAACATCCTCGTAGCTCCTGTAATCATGATGGTGAACGAGCAACTATAGCAGTAGCACTACTGGTCTACGTCCTCACTGCATGTATGTGTGTGCGTGTCTGTGTGCTGAGGCAAAGGAATAAAATGGAGCCTGCGGGTCGAACGCAATACTTTTTCATATGGCTCCTAGGCTCACTGGATTTAGTACACAGTAGTAGAGCGAGAGCAGGAGCAGCAGCAGAGGGCTAGCCAGTACTGGTAGGATTGAGCATTTGAACATACATACATGTATTTAATGTGTTCGATCTCTAGCTGTACGTTTTTGAATTAAAAGAGAGACGGGTTATTGTTGGTGTTGTGGATGTTGCTGGAGAACCCTCTTTTCTTTTCTGTTTTACCATGCATGGTTAAGCCTCTCACATTACAGCACACATAGGAGAGGTAGTCAAATGGCTTTGGCGTGGAAATGCACTATACGGGAGCTATTTGGTGGTAGTGGCGGTGGTGGTGGTGGTGGGAGGTGTGCTGGAGCAAGTGGTAGTGATAATGTTGATTTTGCGGAGGACAAACCAGGAGCAAATGATAGTCAGTGAGCCCTCAAAATTTTAACATGCTCTTGACAGCGGGCCGAGTTGTAATCTCGTTGGACTCTTTTGGGCCGACGCCACCACCACCAGGACTGTCCGTCATCATTTTGTAGGATTTTTGTGGCTGTGTTTGTATACATATATATGTATATATGTACGTATACGGATGTGTATGTGCATGTATCCGCATGTTTTTTCTCGGGATAAACATCTGCGGACGACGAGTGTCGTTCACGTCACGTCCCTCAAAAATGTGTAAATAGGGATCTACATTTAATAGCTCACTTCATACTTATGCTAATCCGCCTTCCCTTCAACTGAAATCATCAGTCTCTTGAGAGTAAACGAGCAGGTCTTATATTTTGCAAATCCTGTTTAGGGGATTTTGCAAGTTTCTCAGGAAGTGTGTTGAGTTGTGGTGGGGCGTGAAGGTTTATTTTTTTAATAGATTTGCGTGTGCGTGGGTATGGTAGTGAATGGTGGTGGTGGTGCGAGGACTGGGAAATGGTACTAGTGTACTTCATTGAATGGGATGATGAGAGTTGTAATTACCTACAGACGTGGAGAGAATGTCCTCACGGTTCTTGTTGTTGTCCCTGACAAAATCCATTGATGTGTGTTCCCTTGTGAACTATATAGCAGTATTGTGGATGGGCTGCCCTGCCTCTCACCGGGGCTTTTGGGATGGAGCCGGGGAGCTTGGGGGCAGGGAGAAATGAGTGAAGAACAAACAAAACGATGATGATGATGATGCTGATGGTGCTCATACTGATGGCGAGGGTAAAATGAGTGGGCCTGGAATTAGATGACACGCCTCTTCAATGTCCCGTGGGGGGATTGGATATACATTACACTTTGTACGCACACACACACACACATTGCTAGCATGCCTCACATTCCTCCTTCTCCGCTCCCTCGCTGATCCTATTGTTTTCCCCGAAACTGATAAGGTCCAGCTCTATAATAGTTGTTAGCTCTGACTGAGTGAGTGAGAGCAAGTCAGGAAGAGAAGGATATGAGTAGTGTTATTCAGGGATCATAAATGGATTTTCCTCCTTGAATTTTTGGGGGGAAAATATAAATAAAAAACGAAAACGTAAAGAAATTTGTAGATTAAAGATATGTGGATCATTGGGGCAATAATCTATCATCTCCTGGATGTGGATGTGAGAGGTGGGGTGGCCATTTTATATTTACACGAGTGCTTTTGCGGGGATTTGAATTTATTGAATACTGAAAGCTGTGAGTACAGCTCCTGCTCCAGTGACACAAGTATAAGTGGAGATTTGACATAGGAGTGATGAGGAAAATGCGGCGTGGGGGCTGAGGGCTCATTTAGGACGGAGTGGGATTGAGTGAAGTAGCTCTGGAGGTTAATCATGTGCATTCTAGTGGTGACATGTCGTGGGTGATGAGGAGCACTGAAGTATTAGCAGCTATGGTTTGAAGGGCCTTTGGGCTATTGCTGTTGCTTCTGCTGGAGGTAAATCCTTGTAATCTCTATGTGGAGGGAAAAAGTAAGCCGGGAGCAGTTCATCTGCGCTCATACAGATAGACACACTGCAGACAGAGACTTGTGGAGGAGGATGGCCTCACTCGCTTACAGAGGTTGAGTCGATTACTATTATGATTATTATATGAAAGAAATTTAATTCTTCGTGTCATAAATCTGTCCTCCTGGCCGGACTTTGTTGTGTTCTTATAACAGTAGTATAGTATGGAGGAGTAGAGGTAACATTCGAGCCTGTGGAAGAATGGGAATGCGGAGGAGAAACGTAATGCATTCATCTTCGCTTATTTATGATGACGACAAATCAGGATTTGGGCAAACGGAAGATTTATTTTCCGCAGCATAATATCGTAGTAGTAGTTTATGAGTGGTGGGACCAGGAGTTTGGACATGTCATACGTCCCCGACGAACGAGCGCCCACGTTTCGAAGAGTATGGTACACAAAACAAGACTCTGTAGCCGTAGTAGCTTACGGGCACACTCTACTCACTCACATTGAGTTCAGCAGTAGTGTATATTATCCCTCTTCCTCTTAAATTCACCCTCCTATATATATGTGTGTGTGTGTTTGTGCTTGAGACTTTTGAGACAATATAATCAATGGAAGTAGATTTTGCGGTGAGATTATGTGGAGGTCCCCATGTGCTTTTGTGTGTGTGCGTGTGTGCATGTGTGTGTACCGTCTCGTCCTTACGAGTAAGGTGCCTTAAGCTGGGACAGCTTTACACCCAAAAGTGAAGGCGGTAGTGGCGATAAGGAGACTTTTATCCAGAGGTGACCTCCAAGGGCTACCTTGTGTTTTGTACCGTGTGAGCGCCTCACATCACATAAGACGTTCCATCCTTCCTGCCTCGTGGACACGCTGAACAACCCTGACTAACTATATGGACGACGACCTAACTAGTACGCGTGTAAAATGATGTGCTGCATATATGTTCTATGTGAGGAGAGGGAGTAGTATGTGTACACAATGGTTGCGGGGAGTTAATGCACACGTGAAGTGAAGTATGTGGTGGTGGTAAAGGCCGTGAGCTGTGAAAGGTGAAGTATAAGGCCGTCGCGTCGTCTCGAGTTGGAATTCTGACTGACTAGAGAATGAATTTGTGAAAATATTTTCTTTTTCCATCCGGTGCACCCATTCATCTGGTGTGGGTTAGTTACTTTTGCTTTGGTCATAGCCCCTCTCGCCCGTCCGTACACATTTGAGAGTTTGGCAGATTGGTTTGGTTCAAGTCGCTCGTTCGTCCGTCCATCCAACCATCGACCGTCCATCCGTTTGCCGGCAGTATACGACGTGTGTTTGTGTGTGTGTGTGTGTCTGTGTATGACTGTGTATGGGTGGGTACCATAGAGCCGAATCGTACCGGATCATTCGGAAGTGCTTGAAGGGGGCATTGTATAGGCCCAATGGTACACACATACGGATTACAATTGCACATTGTTCCGTAGGGTGAATACATATTCTGCTGCATCATAATATGGAAGGTTTGCTACGAGGATTTCAAGGGTCCCATAACTACCACTGACAGAACCAGCAGCTTGCTTTAGTATATTTTGAACGTACATACTGTGTGTGCATATGTATACATGTAATTTCATATGGTTCCAGTTCCACTACTACGACTACTGTAGGATTTGTTGCTAGTGCTGGCTGGACGGTTGTCAAAGGGCAGTATATATTGTGTGTATGTGTGTATGGCTCTGTAAGTGCCCATGCGTTAGGCTTAGTGGGCCTCCGTAGTATTATTGTTCGTACGAAAAAGAATGCCGGAGGGAGGAGAGGTCGATTCATACTCATGCACGCACGCACATAGAAACCCGTATTGAGCCAAGTAAGTATGTGTGAGGACCATGGACCCTGTAGAAAGAGCTGCTTTTCAAGTGTGGAAAATCGGATCGAGTAAGTTTCAGAGTCGAGTTCATCATCGGAACATTACGCACTCTCTTTCTCACTCACTCACCCTGCCTGCCTCCCTGTGCCTCTCTCACTCCATAACACTGTGGCCCTCTTCAAGGGTCTCTTCCCAACCGTTTAGTTCTGCTCAGCATTAAAATATAGACTTGCCTTTCCATCCCTCGGTGATCATTTCGAGTCGAGTCAGTCACAGTCATAAATCATGCATTTACTAAATCTTCAATGTCACTGTATATTATCCTCCTCACTCAGCGGCGGCATGTCATTGGATGCAAAATAGATGGTTTCATTTTTCATTTTCGTACTTATAACCCTGAGCATTTTGGACAAGTACGGGAGAACTACTACTACTGCCCTTCCATGCTCCAGCCGCCGCCGCCGCCGACACCACCACCAACAACACCAATGGTCATATGGGGCCCCAAAAGGATTTTTCCCCTTTCAAAGCTTCCGACGACGGACAAAGTTAGAGTTACCCCACGTATGAAAAGTGGGCGCGAAATTCCGGGTAAAGGTGATGACGATGGTGATGATGCTGATGATTGGAACTGGATTCTAACCGTTAGCCGTTTGGAATCCGGTGGTGTGGTGGTGGTGGTGGTGGTGGTGAGAAGAAATGTGTGTACAGACTTTATAAAAACCGTTGCGAATTGATAACTGGATTGGGGAGTTGGGAGATGTGTGAGGTGGTGGAATTTACAGGTCACAGGCTTATATGGAAGTCCCGTCGTGTGGCGGCCACCATATGAGCCCATATTAAAATGGATGGCTTGTAAGCTGGAGTATTTGCAGCGCAACAGCAGTGAGCACACGCGGATGTGGTGAGCGGGCGCATACAAAAGCATATTATTTTATTATATATTCTGAAGCTTGTGCTATACTATTGGAGGAACTCATATAATGGTCCGTGCACACATTCGCATGATATTACGATGTATGAAGGGTGTGTGAGTGGACTGAGGGCTGATACAGCGTGCAGATTCCAAGGGACGGGACAGGGGTGGGATGCCCTGCATAGGACACGGTATGTGTGTGCGTGCGGGGTCCGCGGCGGAGGATTCTGGCTCGTCCTATTGTCTGCCACATTGGTTGTATAATCGCTGATGAAGAGCAATTTCGAGCACGTTGATTGCCAAAGTGACTGATGAAAGGAAGTATGGGGAATAGATGTAGAAAAACACTGGTTTTGTGGCTATGGCTGGTGGTGGCCGTAGCGGACTAACTCAGAGGCCGTCCGTCCCATAGCACCGGAGATCTCATGTCTCCCTTCACATACACGACGTATAACTGCTCCAAGTCTTTACATGCATAATCAGTTTTTCCATTCATTCATGAATGGGTTAGTTAGGGATGATGCGTATGTGTGTGTGTCTACCAATAGTATTGGTGTGCCCGCGTATGTGTGTGTAAAACGTGTACACGTTGTCTTCGTCGTTGTCTTCTTCCTCCTCATCTTCTTCCAATGTGGACGTACTAAGGTTGATGATGAATGAAGATGTTTGGCCCTCATCTTCTTTGTCCACATGAAGAAAGTATCCAGTTTCACCCCATGAATTTGAGCGCATCGCATTCCCTGACTCATTCTCCATATTTTCATGTATGAGTATATGCTTGCGTGTGTGTGTTTGTGCTATAGAGACTGACTAACTGTGAGCTAGATAGGAAAAAATATTCAGACAATTTGTTCTTACCCTATAAGTCTCGTAGTCCTCTTGTTGTTGCTGTTGCTTTATTTTTCGTAAATCCTAATTTTGGAGTTTTTTTGCATTTATATGTAGACTTGAAATTTTTCTTACTATTATTGGCGTATTGGCATGTGCGCCTTGACAGCCAAGGGTACATATCCCTCTCTGTCTCATTCCCGCGATACGGAAGATAAATACGATGGAATCTCACGCTTTCATATGATTACATTCTTCATGTATGCATGGTTGTGTTGTTGTAGTTCAGAAATCTAATCAGGTGGGAAGCATAGCTGAAGAATTTGTATTATTATTCCCATTACACTGAACCGTGCACTCAATTCAATTACCTCACAAAGAACTTCGTCGTCATTCCCGTCGCTCCTGTCGTCATTCTACATATTTCTAGCATGATGAGATTACGGCGACGGTGGTGGCATTGATGGTGGAGGTGGTCGTGGATAAAATTAAGAAAATTTGCTCCCTTTTGTTGTTGTACTGGTAGTAGTGGTGATAGTAGCAATGGTTTGTGAGACCGTGTGCTTAAGCCCGCGCCCGGTTCCTCCATTCCAGTGCTCTGTGATGCACACGTCCTTTAGTCTGAGCTTAATAAGTTAGCTATTTATTCATCAAAGTTATGACAAATGGGATCTTCTCGTGGCTAAGGATACGAGCACAGTCAGAGCCTGGTACGAGCGGGTATGGAGATGCCAGATTGCTCCTACCTTCCTAGATGTTTACATATGTATATATATGTATGTGTGTGTGTGTGTGTGTTTGCGGATGTGCGGAATATAATAGAAGAGAGGCGTGTTAGATTGAGTGAGTGCGAGAAAGGGAGAGCGTGTGCTTGCAATTTAGAATATCAAGCAAGAAGATGATGATGAGAGCGAGTGTGCATTGTTTACGGAGACTGAAAGGGTGAGGAAAAGGCGCAAAAGGGAAGCGCCAACAAGTATTTGCTCGGTAGTCTCCGTGTGTTATAATGCATGTTCCTCTGTAGTTGTTGGAATCCGCTCTTAAAAATAAACAGAGAAACGTACACACACACACACACATTCGTAAGACACAAGCACATACACACGCGTAGTAGCTCGACACAATCCTGTCGTCTCCGCTGTCTAATAGAGCAGAAGAATGGAGAGGGAAATTTTTCATCATGAATAGATTACGGATTCAACTCTCATGACGTATTTCATTGCTGAGAAGGCGGGGGATAGTGGATGCATTAAGAGAAAAGAGAGAATCTCACTCATTCCCTCACACAGTGCACGTGCTGCTGCTGCGGCTGTTGTTGTTAGTGTGCTCGCATGGAAGACAGCTCATTTTTCCCCTTTTATCCTCCAATAAGAAATAATTAATCTGTTGAGAAAACCTGAAGACAGGGCTGAGTGAATGAGTGAATTTTGACTGAGTTGGTATGCTAATGCGAGTAGTCGTAATAGTAGTGGTAGTGCTGGACGAAGTGCCTCATCAGTAGAATCCACTACGTTGAGGTGGTCTCTTACATGACTAGAGGGGAGTGTGGTGCACAGGTAGATTTGAAATTTTTTGGACTGGATTTTCCAACATGCGAAAATCCAATTTGATCCTGATTATAGAGGGAAAATTTTCCGGAACGAAATCCTGCATATATGTTTGAAAAATACGGTGGGGGTATCAGTATCACAGCATTATATGATGTTCGTGTGATTCGTTCGAGGCGAGTTCGTTGTGCTCCTTAAACAACTTTCATGGATATAGAGCCATAGCCAGCCTTTGATCCCAGTCCCAACGTTATTTCCGTGGTATACGTAGTAGTGGGAGCAGTAGTAGTCTTACAATTGTGAATATCTTACTTAGGGAGCCGTCTGAATGAGGTGGAATAATATATGTGTTGATCACTGTATGGCCTGCCAGCCTGCTATTCAAGCGGTGGCAACAGCAACATACTTTAAAGGGAGAAGTAATGTGATTTTAGCTTCGACAGTTGCACATGAGGTATGTTCACTACATGTACGTCCTGCTACCAGCCATTTATACATTGTATAGGTGGGAAGGTGTAATTACTAGGGACGGAAGAGGTGAGTAGAAGAGGAGGAGGAGGCGGAGGAGGGGGCATGTGTATTATATTATAGGTTGTTGGAAGTGCGTTTTCTACTCTCCGCTCCTGCTTCCTGTTAAGTCCCGCTCTCGGTCGTCGGACGGCCGTGTGGTAGGAGCATATCGTGTCTGCAGAGTGAGGCCTATGGGCATAAGGTAGAGTGGGTATATGAGTGTATGTATGTTCACTTCTCTGTGTGAGAAAGTAAAACTCGGGTCCATTGACGAGGAGTCATGGCTCAAACACATTTGTATTATTTCGCGGCGGACGGACGGAGAGGACTGTGAAAAATAACTGTGAGGCTAGAAGCCTTTCTCCAAGTGTGAAAATGAAGCACGCGAATTTACGTTGCCAAGTTGACTCCCTCCAATGCCAGCTCAAGCTTTTGCTGCATGCAATGTGTGTGTGTGTGTGTATGTATATGTGTAGCTTCGTGGTCCTACAATGATGACTACAAGGACTCCCTATGGGAGGCTACGGAGGGTCATACGCTTAACCATATTACCGGGTATCATGAAACTTAAAAAATGTGTATGTGTATGTGCATGTGTATGGACATATCTCTCAACCCGCTGGTCGTTCGATCTGCTCCTGATGTGGCCAGTTGTGATCCTTGAAGTGCGTGCGTGCGTGCGTTTGTGTGAATTTGTGTGTACGTGTGGGAAGTTCAACCTCTGGCCGCAGTGTAGTTGTTTCAGGAAATGTTGGGGCGGCTATTACGCGCATATGCGAGACATTACTTATAGACCTCACAGTGATGGTGGTAAGAATAGGAGGAGGAATGGGGGGGAGTGCGGAATCTGAATCATGTGCATGTAGCGCGGTTACTTGACTCCGCTGCAGCCGCATATGCCATTTCTTTAGTGTGGAATATCTTTAGGTGTTTGTGCGAGAATGTGTGTTGGGACGTCATTAAAATTTGAGGTGGACGTTAAAGTAAATCGGACGGGGATTTCTCGAAGTATATACTGCCGCTCCCTATCCCAGCACATGGACGAGTGTAACGGGGCGTGCAGTGGTTTTTATAGTTATTCCTCCCATTTTCTCAGCTAAATTGATTCGAGACGTGCATAGTACATAAGCCATAAAGTGGGAAGGGAAAGAATATGATTCCTTATTTGAAACGAATGTGTAGTAGTTGTAGTTGTTGTACTGTGCACGTTGAATTGTACAAAGTACACTGGTACTTCGCGTCGCAGTCATTGTGAGGACCAGTGTTTGGGTATGAATAAACTAGCCGGACGGGATTTGAAGCGCGGGCGAAAGAGTTGGTCCTAGCTCGTGTGTGCATCCTCTATCTCTTCTACATCTTCCTCCCTGCTCCTCTCCCCAAACTGGACATGGATGAAGCGGTGGTGGGATATTTACCGCACCACACGAGTACTACTCAGTGAAAACTATACCCCGTATTGTATATTTTATGAGGATTGGCATGTTTACTATTTAGGAAGCAAAGGTCTTGCTGTGTAGAGCAATAACCTAATAAATGCAGTCAGTCATCAAGTAACTATGTGTTATTGAGTGTGTGTGTGTGTATTTTTATGTAGCACTTTAAGGTATTTACCACATGCCACTACTCCAACAATACTACACATATTATTATTGGAAAGCTATTGCTTCCTTGAGTGACAAACCTCTCGACGGTTTTGTAGGCATACAGAGGAATTATTGTAAGTGGCGTGGAGGGGGAGAGAGAGTCTATTATCGGGCCTGTACGTATGGTCATATGCTCTTACGGTAAAACCCTCTGCCCACCTCGAACAATATTAGTATTACGATGCCGTCGTCCTCGTTGTCGTCTTCAGCTTCAGCATCGTTGTTGTTGTTGTTGTAGTGGAGCAAAAAATTTTACAAGGTTTATTTTATTGTTGGGAAATTCTTTAGTTAAATTTCCTACTTGACGTTGACGAAAGATTAAGGGCCAATTTAAAAATTAATAGGAGCAAAAAATCTCGGAGTTTGAGCCAGGGAAGTGATAATTCTTGTGTACTATGTAGACTGCACTATATGGTCTCCCTTGTCCGCATATCCTGGACACAGAAAAAGAAGAGAGAGAGAGGAAAAGGTTCAAAAGTGTGGTCGACCCTATTGTTATTCTTCCCACCAACAACAACTGCAACAGTAACATCTTTCCCTCTACGCTTTGTCTCGTTTGGGCTCATCTGCGGATGGGAATCCGGAGGAGCTGGCTGCACCACCGCATGTCCAGCAAGCTTGTGTAAATCATGGAGGGGGAGAAATTTTGAGTTAAATCCCACAATAATAACATTATACATGGAGGAATTTATGATGAAAGTAAACTTCTTGAGCGCGGCAAACTAAATTCTGTATTCTGTATTCTGTACAGTATTCTGTATTTTGCGCAATGTTAGTAGAGGTTGAGGAAGGATGAAATGGCAAAGCTCCCCATAGACTTCGCCGGCACCGTGTATATACAGACAGTAGGAAACATGTGGAAAAGATGGCTGTATTGAGGGGAAGAGAGAAGTTTAAGGAGTCTTGTGTGACATGCGCGCGTGCGTGCATGCGTGCGTGCGTGTGTGATAGCCGGGGGAGTGGATATATCCAGACTAATTGACAAACTCTGTGGGCCCGCCGAATAGGATGTGTTGACATATTGAAGGAGCGGTAGGTGGGATGCGTAGGAGAATTCAGTTAATATCGCGGCTACCACCGTACACTTGCGTATGTGTGTATAAATTGCATATATACATATTTACGCATACAATGTAGATTATGCTTTTGACTGGCACGACAAGTTTTAACATGACACTTAAAATGGAGTGGGAATAATCTCTGTTTCCCGTTTCATGTGTGTGTGCATGTGCTTTTGAATGTGCGAGGTGGTGCGGGGGCATATCAAATGTGTGAAAAGGATCTCAACTGGTTATGTGGATTTTGCACCGTGTGCCGCATAGTGTAACGGTCTGTGTGCAGGAGGAAAGTGCTCAGGCATGCGAGTTGAGCACCCATTCCTTCTTCTCATGTGGTTAACCTTTATCCACCATTCAGCTGGTCACTGCTGGATCCTCTATAATGGTTCACTAACACAAACACGTACACACGCTTCCTTGGCTGGGACCGGGATCCCTGAGGAACCTGTCGACGACTTTTTCACAAATCTCATATGGTTCCGACTTTTGTTTCCAATTTAACTCCCTCATATCTTCGGCAGGACTGGTCGCATATTTTTCCGTTCGTAATCACTACTGGAAAACTTCCTCCTCTTGAACGTCTTTGAAGTGGCAGGTAGTCGGAGTCTGACTTTGGAGATGAGGAACTCTCTGGGTGACAAATGGTCATCACAGGAGAGTAACTTGAAAAGTTTAGTAGTTAATTTTCTCGGGATCGCTAAGGAGGGGACAGGAGGGAGATGGAATCCAGTCAGAGGCCAACTGGGGTTTTATCCTCACTTTCAGAGGTTTTTTTTTGATTTTTACGGGGATTCTGTTGAAGAGTTTCGAAGCAACCCAGTGGAATTTTACATATCCACTTTTGAAAACTCCATCAAAGATGAATGGTAAGTTGTGACTTTTGTGTGTGTGTATGTGTGTGTGTGTTTGAAAGTGGAAAATATACAAAGGAGAAAAGTTGTGGGGGTTATTACTACTAATTTGAAATATTATTCCACCATAAGGTTTCCCCTCATCATTGGCCTGGTGAAGGAGCTTTGAAGGCAGGGTGGTAATAAGTTACTTTGCCCGTAACCATTATGCATGGTTGGTTGATATTGTATTTGAGACGGCGGACTCGCTATAGGGATGTCAAGCAGTGATCACTCCTTTTAATCTGGTAGTAGTGGTGGGGAGCCTCCGGTGTGTGAGGCCACTACGATTAGTTGGTGGGAATAATCCTGGTCGTGCCGGGGATTGTGAAGGAAGTGAAAGTACAGTGACACTACTGCTCTTGCTGCATTCAAAATTAAATTTGGAAGTGACCCCGCCAATTGTGTCCTTATTATTAGCCAACGCGGGTTCATGTTCCAACGCTAAACTTTGAATGAGCTAAAAGTAAGTGGTTCCCATATGTATGTTTATGCAGAGGGAAATCTCGTAGTGTAAGCTGCTGTGTGGTGTTACTGGCAATAGTAGTATTAGTGTGATAGCAGTATTTCCATTGTACAATGCTGCAGTGGCTCAGCAGTGTGGTTGATTAAGTTTCTAACCGGGAGCCATGGGACGACGCTGCGGGATGGTGGTAGTAGTACTCGCGTGGTTGAACTTATAGGGCTCACACTGTAGGGATCGGAGGCGACCATGATTGAATTTGTTATGGACTGAGTGTGTATGTGCGTGTGTGTGTGAACGAGTGAGTGAGGAAGGGATGGAGGGAATGAGAGCCGCCTAAGTGTTATGATTACACGTAGGATTTGATGCAGTTTTTCTGTACGATGGATAGTGCTCTCATGCACAGAGGTATACACGCCTCTGCTGAGCCGCAGGAGGCGGGGCTGAGCCCTTAAATGTGCGAATACGCTGGATCATTTCGAACAGTATTGTAGTGGTGGTAGTAGTAGTATATTTCTGTTTGTGTGAGGCTCCTGATACCTCATTATTGCCCCTCATTCATTATTCATGGGAGACGTCATTTAAATTAAAACGTTATATAAATCATAGCTTTCAGCTAATTGTTCTGTTGGAACAAGGCAGAGGCGACGGCGGCGGTAGCTTTCAAGGGGCCGAACCACACGGTTGTATGAACCTGCGTGTGCAGCATTTCCATAGTAATATGTGAGTGCTGCTTCCTGTCACATAGAATGGGGCCTGAACTTGAAAATTCACCCCTTGTGCCGTCATAATAGTAGTGCAGTATGTAGTAGTGTGCGTAAAAATGTAGATGTGAAACCAGCATGTTTGCGAGGAGGCGCTTAGTCTACTCAGCCTGATATGCACATAATGATATGTCATTATGTGCTCACATACTTCTCAGTATTGAAAAGCCATGGAGATCTGCTATGGGCAGATTTGTATGCCAGCTATGGCGTGTGGATGGAGTTTTTTGAGACGGGAAATGAAATGGTTTCTCTGCCAAGAAGTATAAGCGGAGTACCACACCACACAGTATGAGTTATGTTGTATACGGATGATCAGCGAGATCATCCATTTTCTTATTATTACGTGATCTCATGGGGCATGTTTATAGTACTTGTAGCAGTAGTAGTAATAGCGGTGGTGGTAGGTACACCAAGTGGGAAATTTAGAGCATGGTAGATTAGTGGAGTTAGAAATACCGGTTTTATGCATGTTGTTGTTGTTGTTGTTGTTGTTACTGTTGGTCTTATTGGTTGTGGTGTTGATAATGTTACTACAATGTGGACGCGACGATAAAGGAAAAAGTTTGAAGGCTGTAGAATCTCTAAAGCCTTATCACTCCATGATGATAATTTCATAGGGTGGATCCAAACGTGATTCTCTCATGATTCCCAAGAGCTGAGAGAATTGATGAGCACGCGGGGCTCATCATCATCATCTAACTTACGTACAAAGAATAGAGGTGAACAACAGCATTGGGTTCCTCCAAGATGGTGGTGGAGAAGGTGAGAAGAAGAAGACGTGCGAGTGGAAGTATGTGTGTGTGAAATTTGCAGAAATTTGTCATTATTGGAATGGTGACGGGGATGAGACTTATTAGCTAAGAAATCCTTTTACGACGAGGCCATAAGAGATGGGGAGGGTGTAATTGCAGGCTTAAATCACGGCAGGATTTTAATGATAGGGTTGATCATATTCAAATCATCAGGAGTATGAGAGAGAAAATGTGGGATAAAGTCAGTGACTTGTATATGATGTGTTTGAAAATTTTCATTCCGCAAATTATAGATGCTGGTGTGGTTGTGGTTGTCTGTAGTTGCTTTCTTCTCACAAGGAATGGCCATCCATCCCTGCTCCTTGCCTGGCTATGTGCTGCCCCTTTTGAAATTTGATCCGGGCTATTAAGTAGAAAATTATAGGATCACTTGACTTTTGTGATCACTGACTCTGTTTTAACTAGTGGTTGTCAACAACGGCATGACTACGTGGGGAAATGGTGAGAGTGAGTGGGTTGGTGGATAGAGGGATGGAAGCTACAAAATTTTTAATATGATTTTTTGCACCTCGTATATTTATGCTACAATATAAAATACTCTGGATTTCATCCTCCGCTCAGCCAGTCAGGTCATCAGCTGGTTGACGGACGGACTTTTAGCAGTTGCTGTATGTGAGCATTTTTGTGTATATATATATATATATATATATGTCTGGATTATGTATGTGACTTGATCAGGATGTAGAACTCCATCAGTTGTAATCATCACCATCACCACCACCACCTTCTTCATTATTGATACTGGTTTATTATTTATTCAGAAAAGTAAAAAGGTGTTATTAAAATAAAATGAGGTGATGGCGGGGAGTCCAGTTTTCATTACGTGTGGCCAAATTGAATTTCGTGTAAAAATCAAGCTTGACTTGAAAATTTTCAATTTGAACCTCTCGCCGTGCTTTTAAGGTCCTGGTATGAGTTTGCGTGCGCCTGCGTCTGTGTGTGCGTACAAACGAGTTTGGTCGTTAAAATGGGCAGACTATGGAGAAACATTATTGCGGACAGTATATACTAAAGTAACATTCTCGTTACGAGATTCCACTTGGCTCAAGTCAATGGCACAGGCACAAATACACAAGCACATAAATGTGTATCCAAACCCAAAAGGTCCAAGAAGGTTCGCCCCAGTTGAAGAAACATAACAGTTGTTTTTATTTCCTCTCTACACAAGTGCTTTCTTCTCTCAATTCTATTAGGGAAGAGGCGTGGGAATTAGGAAATGATCCTCTCTCCGTCGTCTTTGATTTGGAATTATGATTTGGGTGTCCTTGTTGTCAATATAAGATGGCTGTTAGCCTTATTGCTGGTTGTATGTTTGACCGTGCGTATGTTGAAGTGCGAGAGGTGAAAATTTGACCGAAGGATCTGTGAGTTCCGTCGAGCCATTTAGATCATGGAGGAGGACCGCCCAAGTTGGACTCCCTTGGGATGGTGTGGGCTTCGGATGAGAGTGATTGGAGATCCTAAATCATTCATTCATTCACTCATTCATATGTTGTTAGCAATAGTAGTAGTAGTGGTTGTAGCAGTAGTAGTCAAGAGACTGTTAGATGGATAAATTACGAGCTACAATAAATGCCCCCTCTTTCGCACGTGCGGTTTCCCTAGCCCAAAACCCTGTTGGGTCTGTTGACAAGGAGGACAGGGGGGAGACACTACTACCATTATATTATACTGTAATACAGCACTTCTCCACGCTGGCCCACACTTTAGAAGTATGGAAAATCGGAAAGCATAAGGAAGGACTCGTGAAGGGCCACGGAAGACAGCTTGTAACGTCGTGTGTGAGTGTGGGAGTGGGATGAGTGGTATAGTTGTAAGTAATAATAGTTGAAGTGGTCGTAGTAGCTCAAGTAGTATTAGTATTAGTAGTAGTAGTAGTAGTAGTAGTAGTAGTAGTGCATGGTCGTTGGACTTTTCAATGGAGATTACAATGCCCTTATCTTCTAAGAAATCCTCCATCACTCATTTTGGGACTGTATGGTATGGTGGAATGGGAGACTAGGAAACGGTGCTACTTGGAGCTTCCTCTCCTTCTTCTCCTGGTAATAAATAAGGGTATATGCACTCATTCCCGCTGGGAGTGATTGGTTATGAGCACTTGGTAGTGTGAGTGAAACACAAATGAGTGGGGATGAATTGGGCTGGGAGGTTTATTGGGACAGGTTCCATAAAATGGGAGCAGTGCAGTGAGGCTCTTCTGGCTCTGGACGAATATCTGTGCCTAGTGCTGTAAAAATGTCGATATGATTTACAAGTGACGCGCATATAAAAGTGTAATGAGGGGGACCCTTTGCGGAGACTACCGGGAAGGCTCCTGGATTTCCCTACTGTCTCAGCAGCCGTCGCCTCAGAGCAGACTCAAAACTAGTACAGCACACGGTATATGGTGGTCTCAAATTATTTTATCATCATTCCTTCCTAATGCTATTGAAGTATATAGTGTGGAGAACAATGATTCAACCTGCCAGCAGCAGGGAAAATTAGGGTGGTCAGTCGGGGAAAGTGATCGAACTAGGATACCTCCATCCTCTTGTAAATGTCGTGATGAATTGTTTTCAATAGGAAAATATGACCTCTTCCCTAAACATGTCTTAAAAATGGGAGGAATGGGCGACGACGATGAGGATTACATGCAAGTGTAGAACTGTAAAGGATTTTTCCACTGAAACAAAGTTTTACAGTCCGTATTTCAGTTTCATGATGGTGGTGTTTGAAACGTCAAATTATGCTCTCACACATCCAGAGCCGCGATGAGACCACCTGAAATGTTTATTGGAGTTGGAATTGACAGGAGAATTGCAAATAAGCTATTTGTCCCGAGTGAGTCATTCATGACTCAAGTCCCTGTCATTTCAATATGTGCTTTTCTCCATAGTGATTTTCGAAGTCCTAAAATTGCAGTCGTGGGAAGGGACACTCCACTCCGGTGGTGGCCCTAGTGAGGGTCATTTGTATATAATTTTGCGTGCACCTACTCAAGTCAACCATGTTTATGTGGCTGATTGAATTAGCGTTTAGCACGTACTAGGAAGCTCCTACTCCACAACTTCAAGTGGTTCAAGTTCAGCCTGTTATAGATACGGGCGCACAGGCAGACACGCAGGCACACACACAAACACACATACAACACTAACAGGATGTTTATTCAGCCAACCCCGGCCTCACCCCTCTCCGCCCATATCCCACCAAAAGGACTCTTGGGTTAATTAGTAGATGGTATTTGAGAGGAATTGGGAGCATAGCCTGGAATTACCGAATCAGCAGAGCCAGCCTCTTGCACAGCCTCCTATGTAATTACCCATTAAGTCTCCAGCCCCTTCCCCAAATAAATTTCACCTCTCTGACCGGCTCAATGACTGACTGACGGGCACACTAACTGACTGTGAGTGAGCTAAACTGTAGGGTCAAAAAATGTGGAACAAGTTGTAGCAGAGATATGTGAGATCACCTCCTTGTAGACCTACCATCCTCATTCCTCCCCGTTCGGCCGCGTATCTTCTTCCAAAGGGCTAACGAATGTGAGTCCTCCAGGGATCGGGTTGAAGGAGGATGTTTTGTGGCTGACTGACTGAGAGGTCAAGACATTTACCCTTCAGCTTTGCTGATCTTCTTCACCCTCTACTAGCTCTGCTCATTATGCTCTTCTATGTATTTCACATGTTCTTACCTCACGTCTCACGTCAAAGCTTGACTAATTAGGTCTGTCGAGCCACCACCACTGAAAAATTATTTCATCCACAACCCGGAACCGTCGCTACCGCCGCAATTTTTCTACGTTCGTCTTTGCTAGTGGAGGAAACTATGATTGCAATGGTTTCCATACTGCGAAGGCGTTGATGGGCGAAATAGATACAGAGATAAAAATTTCACGTGAAATCATCGTATGAACCCGGGATGAATCTAGTATAATAATAGGAGTCTGGAATCCGCCGCTGGGAAACTCACGTTTGTACAATATAAAAGTGTGTGTGTGTGTGTGTGATAACTTGATCTCCCCTCTCACAGCCGGAGCAGAATAGTGAGTGTTTTACTCGTTGTTGATGTTGCTGGAAAAACGAAGGTGTGCATTTCCTCCCTGCTCCCGCGTCTGTAATGTAATGTGGTATGCGATTCAGATGGCTGGTTAACATGAGATAGGGGCAGGGTTTTTTTCTACCCTTCTCCATAGAACGTCCCATTGTAGAAGACATGTGTGTGTGTGTGTGTGTGTGTGTGTGTGTGTGTGTGTGTGTGTGTGTGTGTGGAGA
>WJFA01000017.1:0-128956 GCA_009870155.1 Pseudobourletiella spinata | reverse complement strand
TATAGTAGTAGTAGTAGTAGTAGTAGTAGTAGTAGTAGTAGTAGTAGTAGTAGTAGTAGTAGTAGTAGTAGTAGTAGTAGTGGTAGTGGGTGAAGAAAGCATGGCTCTGCACTTTTCCCCAGGACAGAGAGAGTGAGAAAGAGGTGGGGAATGGGAAGGAGGCTTTTATTTTTATGAAAAAAACTCCTTTGAACAAACACGTACTATTTTTGGAAGTTGAAGCAATTAAAAGATTTTAAGCACAGCCATCTGCCCCAAGTACGTCGGAGCTTCACCGAAGAGTTCCTCGTCAGCTCACTAACTAACTGAGTGCGAAGAGTGAGCGAGAGAGAGAGAGAGATAGAGACAGAGAGATGCAGGAGGATGCGGAGGAAAAATCCTCCTGCTCACCATCTAATCTCCCGTTTCGTTCCCACTGCATATACGTGTATCTGTCTTCATCAAAGCTCGTAAGAGTCAATTTTTTTAAACTCCTTCATGCCATGAGATTTGAACGCACCGATTTATCTTGTACGAAGTGAGTTCAAAGTTTCCCCTCAAAATCTCACACTCTCACTCACTCACACACACACACCCACACACAAAAACTATATAATATACACATACTTTACCAATAACTATAACACAAACTCATAGCATGCTTGCTCACATTCCGGGGGCGAGCCCCATGCTAAAGCATCATGACGGCCGTAGTAGTGATGTTGGTGGTGGTGATAGGGTCGGTGCGGGAAAATAGTTTTCATTATGAAGATATCTTTTACCCCCTGACAAAAAAAATCCGTTAGAAAATTTTCCACCCAGTGGTAAAAAGGAGTGGAAATATTCACCGAGAGCTTATGGATAAGATCAATCAATGTAAATCCCATCTTATTTTGAGAGATCGCCAAATCTTACAAGCAATTTGTTGGCAAACTCGTCCAGATTTCTACAGGAACAGGGAACCACGCGGAGGAGTGCAGACCAGTGCAGTATGTGTGTCTGTGTGTGCGTCCCCACATTCCAGTTCCTCAGCCTTGTACTACATCTGTGCGTCTGTTGGGAGAAGTCCATACTTGATCGTATCGGGTAAAAGCATTTACGTACAGTATACACACTACTCACATGCTCCATTCTCTCTTTCTCCCCATATGTGCTATGCTTAAGGGGGTCTGGAGATGCGTGTGTGTGTGGGCGGGTGTTTGTCCATGTGTGTGTGTGTGTGTGTATGTGCAGGACTGTGCCTCTGCGAGTGCAAATGCACTATGGATGTGGCGGGAAGAGGATGGTCATGTCCGTTCACTCGTCCGTCCATGCAATCCCGAAGAATCTTATACGCTACAAACACACACACACACACATACACACCCACCAACCCACAGTTGGGCCCAGAAGAAGAGGCAGAAGAAGAAGGTATCGCAGCTGCATGTCTGTTACACTCTAATCTCTCCAGCTTTATACGGACATTGGAAAACAAGCTGGGAATTAGGGAATTTATTCAATTAACTACTCCACCAGAAAAGATCGAACTAGAACTCTCTCTCTCTCTCTCTCTTCCTACAATCCACATTACATTACAAACACAAGTCTAGCCGCCTAAACTCCACTTCACATTCTCATCCTTACAAGACGTACTGGAGGAGGAGGTTGGAGGTGGAGGTGGTGGTGGTGGTGGTGTGGTCGTCGGGCCTTAAGGAACATACTATACACATCCTTCCCCAAAAGTCGACTTCCTTGCCGCACGAAACGACGGGAAACGAGTGCAACTATCGCATAGAAGACACAGCGAGGGAAAGAGAGGGGAAAAAATTGGGATTTGTTTTTAAGCGGAGAAGAATTAGGATGTAATGAAGTAGCTCCAACTTCTATCTTCCTTTCTCCGTACTCCCACTCCCACCACTGCTACTGGCTCTACACTGACACGCACACACACACACAAACACGTACTCAACTAAAAACACATACACATGCATACGCCGTTTCCAACTTGACCATCATGTAGAATACACACACACACACACACACAGACATACACTTCCCACAACCGACTCCGGATTAGACTCCCCCACGTACGTTCCACAATGAGGGAAGATGGAGTGGAAGAGGAGACCTGCCCGAACCTTCTATAATATCCCTTTACCTTTAAATTTTTACACTCGCCTCCTCCCCTGAATCATCTGTTTATTTGGCAAATCCCCCCTTTGCTCCTTCCATCCTCGTCACAGGGCACCCCTCACATACCCTATACCCTTCTTGCCCTCCCTCCCTTATAGTATGCAGAGTATCGACGAGGAAAAAAAATTATCAATTTTTCCCATTTGTATTGCACACACGCTCACGTACCCACACACACAGGCAGGCATACACGCTTGCACACATGGGCGCACGCCCAGGGACAAGTTTGCCTACATGTTAGTCCTCGTATGTCTACGCAAAGAATTTTATGAATAATTTCACACGGAAAATGTATCGGAAGGCGAGGGTGAGAAGGAGAAGCCCTAGGAATGAAGGGAAAAGTACTAAGCCCTCTTTTTTTTCAATCCATCCATTGCTCCATACATGCTCTCTCTCACACACATCCACACACAGACACACACAAACACACTGTCCGTAGATGCCCAAACGCACTCAAACTCTATTATAAGCCTGTTTGCATGGCGGCAGGCAGGCATGCAGGCAGACGCAGCATTGCCAGGAGCACGAGTACTACTACTACATATAGACACATGCATCCACAATCCACACACACACACACATCCCACATATAACGCAATACAAGTGCACTCCTTTGTACATAGTCGGAGCAAGGGACGAACGAAACGAGGGAGAGTGGCTGCATATCTTATTGTATAAGTACGTATGCATAAAAAGTAGAAAAAAAAGGTTCACCATTCATTCGTTTTTTAAACCCCCTCTCACTCTCTCTCTCACTCTCCTCCCGTTTTTTATGCAAGGAATTGAAATGCGCGCGAGCGTTGCCATACCATTAATTCCGTGCACAAAAACAGGGCTATTTTTCCCCTACACCGGCACAACATATCGATCGCTTTTCTCACTTGTCACTACTTGAAGGAAACCTGCCATTCATGACGTAATCCTGGGGAAAAAACTCCCTCTCCCTCCACAACACACACGACCATCATGGCCCTCTTCTTCGTCGTCTTCGTCTTCTTCATCATCATCATCATCATCACCATCATCGTCCTCCTCCTCCTTCTCCTCCTCCTCATCATCATCTTCATCATCATGATCATGATCTACACAGTCGGAAGATTTCGCCCCAATCATATGCCCCAAAGGATAGGGACGTAACGGAAGAGTAAGTCCCGGGCAACAGCTTTGCTATTCTACCACACGCAGACACACTCACACACATACACAGGCATACACTTATTTTTTCCCTCAACGCTCTGCCATATTCAAAGCAGTAGATCACAGATAAATCCTTCGCATCATTAAAATTAGCGATAGACAAGGCTAATCTTGATGGGGAACAAGTGAGATTTGTCGTGATCGTGATGTAAATGAGCGCATACCCGGAGTGTAAGGACACACTGACTGAGATTCTCCTGGCTGTGCAATAGTGAGACTGTCATCATTTTTCCACTCCCACTCCGGTTATATAGAGTAATACATTTAACCCAAATTACGTGAATCAGACGGGCTGATCAGTTAGGAGGAAGAAGAGGAGAAGAAGGAGTATGTCGGTCCTGGTGGTGGAATTGGGTGGAAAAAACAGAGATTAAAAGTAATGTGGGTAGACGGGGAGCATTAAATTTACATCCAAGTAGTAAAGCATAATGCACTGAGACATACGGATGGAGTAATCACAAGGAGGAGGAGGAGGAAGAGGAGGAGGAAGAGGAGGAGGAGGTGAAGAAGAGGAAGATCATGAAGAAGCTGAAGGAAAAAGACGAAGAAAAAAATATGGAAAAGGGGAGACGGTGGAGATAGGGATGGATGGAGTGAGTGCGATGGTGGAGACATAAGGATCTTGACAAGTCTAAAATTGGATGGCGAAAAATTATACAGATTTTTAGCAAGAATCCTCCTTATTTTTGGCACTCTCTTTCCCCAAACCTAAAATTAGGCAAGTTGCCCGCATAAACACACTAAGCATAATTTTAGATGGAAAATTTCTGTTAACGAATGCGCACACATACACATGAACAAACTCACACACTCACTTTCATCATCATCATCCCTCGCACCGAGTAACTTTACCACCGCCACCGCCAGTATGAACCATCATCATCATCATCAGTAACACTACTAACTACTCCGCTACACACTATACTCTGCGTGCACTCAACCGGTTTCATATGCCACGGCGAAAGGCGACGACGACGACGACGATGGCACGTTGGGAAAAAAATCCCCGACTGCATTCTATATACATTATAAAGCATCCCTCTATACCTGTGTACATTGGTCGTTCCACAACATATATATATATATACGAACATACGAGGGAGTGTGAGGGAAGTAAGGCAAACGAGGGAGTATTTAAGACATCGGACCAACAACGCTGATCCACCAACATGAGGAGGAACACTACCACGGTCCCCTTCCACACACACATACTACATAAGCATTCTCATCCCATTAATTTCTCTCAATCCAATTCAATAAGCGCGAGCCCATATGTAAGCGCATGGGAACAAGTATCCATCCTCCTAAACATTGCATTGTAAAAATAGATTCTTTTTCAACACGAACTAATCCTTGCCTCACTCTGTCAAAAACTTGCGTGCACACTCACACGCGCTGTTTACAGTTTACACCATAAGACCCGCACTCACTCTCACATTGAACACACCATAAGATCGACACACACACACACACACACACACACACACACACACACAAACTCATACACTCAACTCACCAAACGACGTGAACACACATACATACAAATTGAACACACTAATAAGACCCGCACTCACATACACAGACACACATATTATCCCTTCCACGTGTGTTCCTTGTCCTTTCCTAAATCGACAATTTTACCCAAAAGCTTGTATTCATGTAATAATAATAAGAGAGCATGTTGAATCCTCTCTATCATTTCTCCCTCCCTCCTCGTGCTACACAGAGTGAGTGAGACGCACACATAGGTGGATATAAGGGGACTTAACAGAGGAACACTCATACTCACGTTCACCATCATTAAATCAGGCTGGGGGCAACAGAACATTTTTCTCTAAAAAGACCATCTTCACGTTCAAATTGATGATAACAAGGAAGGACATAAGTGCATTAGGAATGCGAAAAGAATCACGCGCACGGGGGCGAGGAGTAGGAGCAAGAAGGAGGTTTAGACGACCGAATACACGCGGCATGAATTTCCATGTCTACGCACACACACACACACACACACACACACAAGTGGACACAAACACAACTGCTTAAGCTTCAACGGACACATTATCTTATTCCGAGGAAACAGCATCAAGTAACAAGTATAGCAGTCACCAGAGTATTGATTCAACGAGCGAAAAAGTACCAGAAAGCAGGAGGATCAAGATCAAGGACCGAATTTCATTCACGGCGCAAAGAAAAAGAGAGAGAAGAGAGAGATAGACTGAGCAAAGCGTAGGTCAACTACCTTGTACGAGAGGCACGGATCTTCAAATCTCCACTGCTAACACATACTCCCACAACTTTACACACACACACACACACACACTTACACACACAGACCCATAAAGCTGCACCAACTGCACTTGTTTGACTCCCTGCGTGTAGCAATGGTAGCAGTCTTCGTAGTGGCAGTAGTAGTAGTAAGGTTATATTTGGACTTGAACTTTATGTCTGAACCGGGCGGCTATGCACCGGAGAGTGCAATATGGAGTTCAAATCCTCCACCACTATGTAGTACGGAACCATTTCATACAGTCTAGTATGGCCATGGGGATGCATACATGGTGCGGAAGTCGTCTCTGACTCGTCCCTACATGTGTTCTGAGGCACTGACAGAGTTTTTGGCCAACACTCCACATCCCCACGCACACATACACAGACACACACAAACACACATGCGAACCAACTCCGCTGGATCCCATAAATGTGGTCGACTCGCCGTATATATTCTCCCCCCAAAAGAATCCCTCAATACTGCGTGTGTGTGCAACTCCTAAAAGGTCACCACCACACCACCATCAACAAGTAGAGTGAGTTCAGGTTTACAAGACGGAAACGGAATGGCCAGACGCATCAATATATTGATTCCTACGCCGTTTCTCCCCATGTACTACAACCCATTGATTTCACATTGATAGGTCAGCTGAGCAGAGTTTACTCTTCGGCTGATGCTCCCTTTTCCGGCCATCTCATCCGCGGCCTCCAAGGTTTATCCACCCACCCCTGTGGAGTGTGTACCAGGGTATATAATAGGGTTATCGTAACAGTAGTAGTAGTAGTAGTGGTAGTGGTAAACGAACAAGTCACAACAGCGGAGTCTAATGGGATACAAACCGTTGAGTGGGTTCTGAAGGGATTTGACCGTAGTTACTTACTCTTATCCTATCTTATCCCCCTATAATACATGTACCCACTCACACAAAAAGTTCCCCAAACCAGGTAGGGGTCACGGCAGGAAAGCAGTCAGTCAGTCAGGGAGCATCATACCGGAAAGTTTCAACATCACCACGCGGAAGGAATCAGTGAAGCAAGTAGTAGTTGCAATAGCGGTGGTGGTGGTAGCAGTAGTAGTAGTAACATCACAAGTTGTACTAGTCTCTTCCAGATTTCCTCATGTTCTGGTAAACCACTGACCATCCGCACCACAAACCCACTCCCAAAATGCATGTAACTGGACGCTTCGTCATCCCCCAGGATTACGGACCCGGCTAATCTCAAGGGGTAGCCGGTAGCCCCGACCCGAGCCTCTTCAAACAGCCTGTTCCAGCTCCCGCTCCATCCGTCAGAGTACCGCGGCATGTGTAGCCGTATGTGAGTGCAGGACTGAACAGGGCATCATCATCCCTAATATTTACTCCCTTACATCATCCTCACCCGATATTTACGGTCAAATGCAACTACTAACCGCTCGCTCTCATCCAATAACCCACAGCACACCACATAAATGTATTACGGCCAAGAAATATAGTGTGATAATAGTCGTTATTGTTTCTATACACAGGGAGTCACCATTGCCACAAGAGAAGGTCTTTCTCCCTTTCACTTCCGCGTGTACCTACGTGCGTCAGTGACGGTGTCTCCGTGTTTATGCCTGTGTGTGCGTGCGTGTGTGTGTGTGTGTGTGTGCATCCTCCCATGTTTACCGACGAGAGGGGCCAGATGAAATCAATAATGATTGCCGGACGATACAACTAGTACACGCAATAATAAGTTCGGCATGGACTCAGTGAATACATTACACACCCAATGAGTTCGTACAATAATAAATGGACATATATGCACGCCCGTCCTCACATATAGAGTCAAGTAGACCTTCCTTATCCAGCTTCTAATCCTCCTTTCCCTCCATCTCACTCCTTCTGTCTCACAGTAGTAGCCGTAGTAGTAGCAGTAGTAGTAGCCGTAGTAGTAGCAGTAGTAGTAGCAGTAGTAATAGAAGTAGCTTATTCCCTTGCAAACAAGAAGGAGCTCAGCCAGGGTGTTTATATGAGTTCCTCAATGTGTCTGTGTGTCTCTCTGTGTCCACACAGCCACGCGTACATACAAAGGCACAAACGGAAACTAACAAGTCTGACGGTCAGGGGCGGCGGCGGTGGTGGTGGTGGTGGTGGCAAAGAAGGTATATAATAAAAAGGGGGAGGCAATATGAAAGTCACAGTAGTACTGGATAAGTAAGTAGTTGTAGTCATCGTTGTCCCAGTGTGTGTGTGAATGTATGTATGTATGCATATATGTATGACAAGGGGAGCGGTGTGGTGGTAGTAGTGGTATGATGGTGGTGGCAGTAGTGGCAGTGGTAACGGCGTCCTTCTCCTGCTGGACAAGATAAAGAAAGCCTCTTTCTTTTTAACGGTCAGCTCACTGATAATGATCCCTAACTTCTAGTACCATCCCGTCTCATCATCATCCGACTAAGAGACTATGAGACCAAGACATTGTCATCACCGTCATTTCCTCAACTTTGAAGACAAAAGCAAACAGTCGTTTTCTCATTCCGCTCCCGGCTAATAAACCCAAACTAATAGATACCGTCACCTCCAGGCTCCTGAGGAGATATGAACAGATAATAATAAAGAAAAGTCCCCTTGGTTTCTCGATTTTTTTCCCGCCCGCGTCCTATATGCCCATGTGTTGGTGTGCGACTGTGTTCATGTGTGTGTGTGTGTGTGTGAGAGAGAGAAAGACAGGTTATATGCCTACATTTGTGTGCATATACACACATATAGATATATGTGCGTTGGCGAACCTTAATAATAATAATACCAGAACCAGCACTACGGCCAGCTCTTCATAGTCTACTCCGCCTTCATCCTTCCCCTCCATCTCTCACATATATGTACATATATAAATACATGTAAGTACATACATAGTCACCCATCACTCTACCCAACTTACTACTGGCTCATCTTTTTTCCTCATCCTAGACAGCTCGAGACGGACGGACGAGGTTCCTCCTGACCATCACCGGATTTACTCCTAATAATACCCAATATAAAGGCGGTCGGGAATTTTCACGCTCAGAATTCATTGCACCGAACCGAGGAGTGCACGACGCCCACACTACTATGCTTACTTACACCCCCAAAGATCGTCGTCGTCATATCTCCCGTGCACTCGGTGTAAGTGTGTGTGTGTGTGTGTGTGTGTATGCGTGTGTGTTTGCCAGGGAGCGTGGATGATAACCTTGGAGACTGTGCAGAGGATATCAAAGCTGCAATCAACACGGTCAAATATACAAGATGAGTAGTGCTCAATTATCCGCAGTCACCTCATCTATTCCGAGTTAATTTCTCCCCACAAGAATTTTTGGCACATCGGATTGGAGCCAGGAAATTATTATCAAGTCTGACGAAATTGTAGTAGAAGAGGATGATGAAGAAGAATAAGAAGAGTGAGGATAGTAGAAGCGAGGAGCGAGTGTGTGTGTGAGAGAGAGAGCGAGAGAGAGGGATATTTTTGAAACATTCGTGTGTTCCCCATCTGCGTCGCGAGGCTCGGGCGAACGTCGTCATTAGATGTCTTCCACATATTCCTTACGACATCATAAATTTCTCAACGCCGTCCCTGGTCGTCAGTAATCTTTAACTCATTAAAAGGGAATGAATAAAATGAGGGGAAAAAGTGGAATTGAGCCGCCGGGAAATATTCAATCAATTTCCATGCACTACAAAGTAGTACCAGTGATGGTGGTAGTAGTAGGCAACCGCGGTTGGGCAGAGGGGAAATGTCACGATATGAACTTGTTCCTAGTACTAGTAGCCGTCGTAGTAGTCGACGTCCTCGTCTTCGTCGCGTGACTGATTAACCACACGTGGATGTGAAAGTAAAATATTACCGCACGGCAATCTCTTACCCATATAATATGCATACATATCCATCCACCTCCTTTTCTCTAGTAGCAACTCAGTCATGGCCTTTCCTCCCCGATAAAACGATAACAAAAAAAAATCCAATGGCGAAAGAGACACCGTAATAAAATTCTCACCATTGATTGATTCCGATTCCAACATTTTCAACATTTCCCTTACACACACACACACACACACACACACACACACACACACACACACACACACTTGAGCACATGCACACGCACACGCACACAAATACACACACACATACCCATGCAAGCGCGCACACGCACATTCAATTACACTCGTGTGTGTACTGCCCACCCCAATCTGACAACTACTCCTCCGCTCAACATGTTCATTCCAGCCTTTCACCACCGCACGAAATTCACTCGAAAACTGGGCTGGGGACCAACCTGGGATTCCTCGCATACTTCTCCCAGTCATACCTAATTAATTCTTTCCAAATTAACATGTGCCCCAACACATTCGGAAACCCGCCTCCCCTGTCTCACACACAAACAGAAGGTCAGCCAGTGTCAGAATGTAGCGGAACCAAATAACAACTTGGCTATAATATTTATGTAGATATATGCGCCGTCAAAATCACAGCAGTAGTAGCAGACGTGGTAATAGTAGTAGTAGTTGCTATAGTATTACAACAGTTTCACAACTTTCCCCTCAACAGCAGGACCCACTCAACCCCGAGAGTTACTCCTGCATCATGCCCTAACCTCACTGGTTCGTATTCCACGTACATTACATACGTAATTAAGAGTCCACCCTGATTGCATGACTGCTCACCACCGTGCCACACCGAAGGTATACATACTCGTGTGTCTGTGTGTGTGTGTGTGTCTGTATGTGTGTGTGCGTGTGTGTTTGTATGCCTGTGTGTCTCCGAGTGTCTCCGTGTTCTCGACGGGGGAAAAAGACGGATAGGGCACAGTAATTAAAATCTGTTGGGGAAAACTTCCCTGACGGACCCAAGAAAGGAAGGCAACCATCTATAGATATATATGACATTTTGTCCCCTCAGCATTAGCCGAAATTGTCTCTGCCACGATTATGATTGGTCGCACTAGTAGGAGTTTTTCCACTCGTCAGTTTCTAGGTTGAGGAGGAAGTTCTTGGACGATTGTGTGTGTGTGTGTGTGTGCAGCTGTATGTCCCTGTGTGTGGTATGTGTGCGTGTGCCATTGTATGTGTGTATGCGGGCGGGCGGGCGAAGAACCTGCCAACACAGGAAGTATCAGTGCACCGCCACCACAGGACCAAAACATTGGCCGATACACGTATATATTTACACACACTCGCATACACACACACACACACATTTCCACCCATATACGTCACATGTACACGACAGACTGGGTAAGTGGACGCGCCGTGTGAAGAGCCGAATTTTTGTCGTCGCCGTCGTCGTAGTTCTTGTCTCTCTCCTCTTCTACTCCAACCCTGGCATGACAGTCGGGTGGTGGTGGTAAGCTCATATAGTAGAAGTAGAGAAGAGCTATCACAGCCGGTCCTCACATTGCATTGGCCGGTGTCATCTTATGAGTCCACCACATGGGCAAACATTATTGGGATGAGTGTTCTGGCGTAACCACTGTTATCAAACTGACTACCCTATTTTTATGGCCAAAGGCAGAACGCCGACTATCTCATGCCATTAATAAATCGATACTAATTTCTCCTCGTATGAACCAAATAAATGCCTATAGCCCTCATAGGAACATGCACACACTTAATACTCTCGTTACTCACATAAATATACGTACATTCCCCACAACACAACCACCAACACCGCCGCCGCCGCCGCCGCCGCTACCACCACCAACATCACCAATACTACTACTCCTACTCCCTCCCGTTTTGTCTTCTTCTCCAACTTCTTCATGTAACTCACCCGTTTAATGTCCTTCATGGAAGCAGCAGCACTACCACCACCACCACCACAGAAAATAGGCAAATGGTTATGCACACGATTATGTTCCACCCGTGGGGCTCCCCACACACGCATGTATCAGCTACCAAATATGGTTTACGCACACACACTCCCTCATATACGCAAGCACACACAGTTACGCTAACACCATCACCACCGGCGAAACCCTGGCGGACAGCGGTTCTGCCGGCCTCTTCCTCCTCCCCATCTCAAAATTCATATTAGGGAACACCGTCCACCCGCCCCATATTATTCCATGAAAGAAGATAGGCCGGAATCAATAACCATAATCAGTCAGAAAAGAAATAGAAAGAATGAAGGCAAAACTTTGATCTAATTCACCATGCTCCAAGCCGATCCATCCTCCTTCACCACACCACCGACACCGACTCACTCACTCTCTCTCTCCCTCCCTCCCTCCCGCGCTCTCTCATTCTTCTTCTTCATCATCATCGTCCTGAAACAAAAAGAAGAAAAGCTAGCCGCCTCGGAGTGAGTGACTGAGTGAGTGAGTGTGTGGCTGAGGGAGGGAAGAAGGGAGGGCTTCAGAAGGAGGGGAGGGGGAAATATCCCATGATAACCAAACTTCTGTCGTCTACATTATACTGTGCAAGTCCCCACTCCCTACCGCACATCGTGTGCAGCAGGGTGAACCAACTTAAAGTTGAATGAAAATGCATGATTACTACTGCTACCACTGCTATGATACTACGACGTCCCATCTCCCATGCTCACCACGAGTGAAGTCCCACCCCCACCAAAGTCCACGCATATCCTGAGCGGGAAGGGAAGACACCTTATAGACCCTCAACTTACTTGTTCGCATTTTAAATGGGGAGTTAAAAAAACTCTAGTAGATTTCTCCCACCTTCCCCACCCTCCATTCCCCTTTCTCTTTCTCACTATCCTCATCCCATGCAGATACAACACACACGCATTCACACACACGCAAACATGGCTCCAGCACCGACCAGGCAGGGACACACAGGACGGAGCAAAAAAACAAAAAAGTTGATAACTTTTTAGACTTAATATAGTTTGAAAAGGTAAAAGCAGATGACGACGATGATGTTGGGGAGGATAGGGAGAAAATGCAAGAGGATGAGGAGGAGGAGGGAAAAGTTTGGAGAGAGAGAGAGAGAGAGAAAGGGCGAGAGGGAGAGACCGTGAAGATGAAGGAAACACGGAGAGAGAGAGAGAGAGAGGATGGAATAGGAAGGAGGAAGAAGAAGGGACTATGTCTTCTTCGTATGACATTTCATTTAGTGTCCGCCTTGCATACGTTACGACTTGGGAGAGGGAGTAAAAAAAAGGAACATTTTGCAGATGAGGGGACGAGACATTTGCTACATAAGCGAATGAAGTGGTGGGAGAAAAAAAGATAAAAAAAAAAGAAAGAAAAAAATCGATAAATGCACCGTCTCGCGTGGCAACGGCGCTAGGCGGTTTAGTCTAGGGGGGCCCGATGACAAAAGGCCGCCGGTTTCCAGCACACACACGCACACACTCACATAAACACACCCACACACACGCGCACACACACACACACACACACACTCCTTAGCAGCCTTCATAACCTATGCTGTCAACCTTATATTGATTTTTCCTAGCCTATATCTTTGCATTCACATTCACCAGCCCGTCTTTTACCTCACTCACACATACTACTCTATTCCTCCACAAACTCACACACACACACGCACCCACACACACATACATCTCCAGGCTTCCAGGAATGGAGGGCACACATATAGGCTGGGTGAAAAACAACCCCTTCCTCCCTTTTTTATGCTCCATGTACTAATATTTCTTCACTCAAATAAATACCATACTAATTAAAAGCGGCGGGCCAGGAGGGCAAATTCACTCAGTCTCACCAGAGAACTTTCTTAATTTTACTTATCAGAGCTTAAAAATTAATCCTTCCCAATCGCTCCCCCACACTTATTATAAAGCCAGGCCAAACATTCACTTTTATAAGCAAGTTTTGATTCTGGATGTCTCTCTCTCTCTCTCTCTGTGTGTGTTTCTCACTCTCAGTCGCCCGCGCTCATACTCACTGTTTTTCGCCTTGCTCCCCACACATCACACTAGGCGCCTTACACACTCGCCTATAGCATCCCTATGTGCCTTCCCTTCCCTTCATTCTCTCTCTCTCTCTCTCTCCCTCTCTTTCCTTCCTTCTCCGGTTCTTTTTCCTCACACATACACACACACACACATACACAAACCACCACTACACCGCCACCACTTTCCTCATGGTTTTTATTGTTGCCACCCAAAACACCCGTGGAGCCCCTATGTGGTACGGCCATACATGTGTGCAAGTGTATCTTGTTGTGCATGTGCGTATGGAGTAAACGTACCTAACCCCGACCACACATACATGCATGCCCACATCCATTCAGTACATACATACTGGAAAGGACGCGGGTAGGGACCACGGGGAATATGTGTGTGCGTGTGTGTGTGTGTGTGTGTGTGAATGGGAGCAAACCTCTGGAGGAGGATGTGCAAGTACGGGGAGAGAGAGTTCCCGAGCTTATTTGTCCTAATGGCCCGGCATAAGGGTGATATACTGCGGTGTAGATTAGAGAATGGATCGAGACACAGAGTGATTAAAACTGATGTATGCTCATGTTGTTTCGTACGCCAGTTCTCTCAAGGAGAACACTGGTCGGGAAAAATGAGCCCAAGTAGCGAACAAAGCTTGCTTAATTACCCAAAGCACGAAAAAACCCCGAGTTGAGTGCTTTATATTTGACTCAGCGGAGGAAATGGGATACTACCACGAAAAAACGGTGAAGTGCTGATGATGGCATAAGATTAAAATGGAAAGAGGATTTTCTCCTTACCAGCTAAACAACTCTCAGGGAAGGGCTACAGCTACTGCTACCACTACCACTACTACTACTACTCTGCCGGCATAGGGCACTACTCCTACCACAACCATCCACACATGCACACTAACACACACAACGGACCGTTCACTCACAGTAGTAGTGTACGGAAGTGGTCGTCGTCGTCGTCGTTGTCGGAGTACACACAGTATGCTCCCCGTGTACAACCGCAAGTGTTTCTCTTTTTCCCTCTCGACCACCACCACTACTACTACTACCACCACCACCAAGACCAGCACTACTACACTTTACTACTCTGCTACCTCCTCGTTCTCGTCGTCCTCCGCCTCCTCCTCCACCTCCTGCTCCTCCGACTCCACACCATGCGAATAGTGAGTACCACAACTACTACTACTGTCTTTTACAAATTAGTCAACTCAACTTATTACACGAGGCGGGCTTGATGATCGTACTTGAGCTTGTAACAGCCCAACCATGGCAAATAATTTACTCCAGCACGGGAGCGGGGTAGGAAGAAGAGTCTTGTGTACTGGATCACCTGAAATCCATGCTGTTACCACTGCCACGACCACCACCACCGCCACTACCGCCAAGCCACACACCGGCTCTCATTAACCAATGTCGTCAGGTTGAATCCATAAATCCTCCTCCAAATGTGTCACACATCGGAACCACCACCACTAACATCGCTACTGCTGCCGCCGCCGCATCATCATCGTCGTCGTCGTCGTTGCCAGCTCTCCTCACTCAGCCAATAACCGTTACCCTCCCTCCCGTAGTCTCAGTATGGGATGAGAGGAGTGTGAGTGATCAATTTTTCCCCCGAAAACGTATCAAATTATTATCCAGGAAGAAAATCAGCTTCAGCTACCCACGTGCCTCCTTAAGCGTATGCAATATCTTATGGACCCGCCGGGTACTGTGTGATGCATATATGAGGCAGGGTGCGAGCTTGTGTGTGTGTGCGTGTGTGTGTTCACGGCGGTGTGCTTGACTTACCCTTACGGACCATGTCCCCGCAATGATGTACATCCATATGTACAGCGCACACTCTCGTTTTCGCATCCGGCATTGTCCGGCACTCTCCTATCGGTATTACTCACCGTCTACTAGTAATGTCCTCCAGGCTATCTTTTCCATTATTAAAATATAACCAATATATACTTGAGGGAGAGAACCAGGGAGAGATACTCTTAACATGCGCCGCCCCGACTCCTCTCTCTCTCTCTCTCCCTTATTATGGGTTCAGCCATGTCGATAAAATGCACTCGAAATGGGTAATCTGGCTCCAGTGGAGGGGTGAAATCAAGATATAACTACCATAATGTGGAGGGCAGTATTGGAGAAAAAAGCTCGGATCATGATAGCTGATAGTGCTTACCCCGCGCAACACATGTGTACGCTCATGCTCATAGTTACATATGTATATGCATACAAATCCCGAATGGCATAGTAACCATAGTGGCTTCGTACGTACACACTCACAGAGGCGCACACACTTACCTTGTTTAAGACAGGATTGGAGGGCACACAGAGTATCTATGGCATCAGCAAATTACTTGACTTTTTTGTCTTCCATGCACACACACACGGACACTATGATATACATATATTTGTGGATATATATGTATGCGCTCAGACAGGGAACAACAGTGGTGAAACGAGTCTCTAGAAGTATGTTATAACATACACAATATAGTACGTATATCATCAAGCTCTCTCAAGTCATGGAGCCCACACACACAAGTGATGCCAGTAGTGTAGTACTAACAGAGCGGCCTTAGTGGTAAGAATATAGTAGAAATAGTAACCATGTAGCAAGAACAGCCGTAGTTGTGGGCTTAGTAACTGTCGTAGTAATATCAGTAGTAGTTTTTGTTTTTGTTGTTGTTGTTGTTGTTCTTGTCGTCGTTGTTGTAGCAGTAGTAGTATTAGTAGGAACTTGACACGAAACACATAGGTGAAATAGGAACATCATTTACAGTAGGATGATTTCTCTCAATTTTCTTCTTCTTCACTGCCTCGTTTTCTCCCCATATGCATACATATATATGTATCAAATGATGACAGTTCCAGTCCGACTGACTAGCCACCACTTCAGTTCAGTTCTAAAAGTCAGCTTCGCACAGGCGGACAAGGGCAACAACGGTAGTAGTCCCTTCCACCGCCTTCCCCACCTTTTTCATTCCGTTATAAATCACGAAATCATCATCATATCCCTCCGCGCTTGGGACTCAAGTGTCTCCCGCCCGGACGCCTCCCTTCCTTCTATGCAACAGTAGTGACGGACACATGCGGAGGATGAGATACAGAGACAGGGGTACACGTCTCTCTCTCCCTGCGTCGTACAGTAACAGTTCGTATGTATATATAATGTGGTGGGAGAAGAAGCAAAGGGTAGTTAGCAGTAGTAGAGGAGCAGTGATCTGCCAAGAAAAAATATACCAACGCTCCCATTATAATTCAAGTACTAATTAAAGTATTTGATGTGGAATGAGGAATCTTAATCGAAATATATGGACTGCACAGGGGGATCCATGATGAAGATGATGAGGGAAAAAGCATGTCTTATGCTATTTGTCTGCTCTGTACGTGTGTGGCTGTTTGCGTGTGTGTATGTGTGGGTGTGGGTGTGTGTGTATGTGTGTGTGTGTGTGTGTGTGTGTGGCTCTGGATACATCCACTACTGGCTCAGCCGAGATCCTTTTTCCACCACCATTTCCTATGGGGGCTCGGGTACAGTGACCCAAAATATTCTCCTTCCTTCTTCCCATCTCTATGTGACTGCGTATTTATATTTGTGCCTGTGAGTGAGTCTGTGTGTTTTTGTGTGGGTTCCTGCATGTGTGTGGATGTGGGTCTGTCCCTACCTCCCGGCTCATGAGTTGCGTATTGGTTCCCTGAGTGGTGCCTTGCCACCGTTACCGTATTTTAACTGACTCATCATCACTTAGGCCTGCTCTCCGTTTTTCTACTTCGGCTCATGTGAACCTGCTCCTAGTTGTGTGTTAGTAGTGCAGCAGTTGTTGTAGCAGTATTGGTGGTGGTGGTGGTGCCGTCGTAAGAGCACGAGTGTGCAATCCTTTGACCACCACGCTTCGTTTTATCGGGATGTGTTTTTTCTGTTTTTTTCTCTCTCTCGCACTCACTCTCTCGTGCTCACTCTCACTGGTTTATTTTTGGAAAAGTTCCCCTACCATTTGTACAAAACATTCCCTTGTTGCAATTGCATTCCCAATCCTCAGATATCCAAAACTACTGCTCCTACTCACAGTGGCTCTGGTCATACTGCACTCGCTGCCTGCTTGCCTGCCTATACACGAATGTATGTGTATGAACCATATAACAATATGCATGTAGGGTGGCGTAGGGATGTTATATGTGCTATACTGTGTATGCGTATTCCGTATGCATCCACATGCGTATGCTCTAGACATCGTGTTCTGAAGGCAGTAGCCCTACACACATGTATATATTATATATATATATATATATATATACATCTAATATGTAAGGAAAAGGACCATCATCCATCCATCGAACAACCAGCCAAGCAAGAGTTAGACGACCGTCGACCCTCCCTTATGTTGTTGCTGCTGCTGTTGCTGCTGGAGGAAGGGAGCAGACAAAAAGAAACGAAAATGCACACTATGCTCCCACACTGGACTTACTACACCACCACCACTACTAGTTTCTCCTGTCGACTGACTGACTACACACTACTGGTGCTAGCACTACTGCTACTACTACTACTACTGCTACTTCTACTACGACTTCTACAAGCTTCTACTTCTACTACTACCACTACTACTACTATGAGTGGTGCTGCTGACTGGCCTGAAGGAAAAACCTAGGCTTTCAGACTAGGAAACTTATCGAAGCCTTCAGTTTCCTTCTTTTCGGCTCCAAGTTCGTTCGTGTTTTCCTTCTACTGTCTTTCTAAGACCCTCTCCTTCTCTTCCTCCTCCTCCTGTTCGTCCGGTTTTCTGGAGGAAAATCTGGAAAATTTCTAATTTTGGACGGAATTACGGAGTGGAGCTGGTGGAGTGGCAGCGTCTCTGTGCATTTAAATTGGAGGGGAGAGGGTGAACTGTGTTTTTCTGTGATATACTATTGCTACTACTTTACACAACTGGGTCCTACTCGTCGCTCCGTCCAAAAGGAACAGCAGCAGCAACAGCAACAACAACAGAGAGTAGTTGAAAGAATCAAATCACCCGATTGTCTAACATATACAACACACACGCAACCAAAAATACATAATGTCACATCTGTTTTATTGTGCTACACTCCGGTGCATATAATACCTACTACTACCACCTGTCCTCATTATGAGACCCGGTGCATTTATAGTGTCGTATCTTTATACATTGTACATGTATACTACTTTAGGCAGGTCCCATCCCATGCTCATTCATTCAACTTGTTATTATTGTTACTACTACAGTGATGAAAAAAACTAATAATAATAATAATAATAATAATAATAATAATAATAATAATAATAATAATAATAATAATTATTGTAAATATTCCTATACGGAGTCAGTGAAAAACCAACCAAATATTATTTGTATTTTGTAACAGGAAAAAAATGGCACAGTTCCTCACGAGCCTGCCGTCTAAATCATGTACTCAAATTTTCCGTGTATCCATGTGTATTTCTTCATGTGTGTACAGAAAGAAAACTGAATAAAGTTTATTGGTTCAAGTATTCTGGTTTTCCCAATTCAAAAAATTCCTATTTCGTCCACTTATTTCCGCATTAAGTCTCCTCCTCTCCTCCATAGAAGAGTTAGAGGAATTCAAAGAGGACTAATAATAAATCCATGGCAACTGCCAGAAAAAACTTGTACTTTCATCTGATTACCTCAAGAACGATTCACGGCTCACTAGGTATAATAAATATATAGATATGCATGTATGCACATATGTGTATATATTTATTAAGTTCCAAACTGTCGAAGAGATGAAGAGCCAGGAGAGTGAATCCCGGGAATCCGCTGGAGTGTGCAACCCCTTATCGTGAGTTGTATTTTGGTGTTATTTTGTTGTTGTTTTTTCCAAAAAATCCCGCCGAAAATTTTTCACCTTCAAATACAAGGAGAAAAACAGCAAGTTTTTTCCTCCAATTTTCGGGACGTCCGTCTGTCCGTTCGTTCGCCTGTCAGTGGATTTTTCCGGGAACTTTCCCAACAACACTCTAAGTATATATAAATCTCTCTCTCTCTTTCTGTGTATCTCACACTGTGAAAAACTGAAGGGAAAAGGAATAAACTGATGACACGGCGTGATGATGAACGGTCACACTGCCCTGACTATTTCACGTTGTACTCTATATCCCAGGGTGAGATATGTTGGCCGACATACACACACTATGTAACCACACTATTTTTTTACACAGGACGACAATAGTAGGGCGAAGAGCGAGGCAGTAGTAAGTAGAAGTAGTTGTTGTTGTTGTAGAGGTAGTAGTAGAGGTAGCAATAGTAGTAAGAGAGATACATAGACGTAGTTATAAATACGGTAGTTAGGAACTAAAGAGCAGTCCGCGTGGATGTGCAGCTTCCCATCGACTGCTTGAGTGAGGCGAAGTCGGGCTATTTGCATGACGATCGACTCACAGGTCCTAATTAATGCGGGGCTTGGGATAATGACTGCGATTGCGTCGTGTCCCGTGAAACCGAAAGCGCACACGGAACGGGCAGCTTTAGAATCAACCAGCTCAAACTAAAGAAGGAATAACGACACAGCAAATCATAATCATCAAGCTCAAAGCGCCACTGCCATCCTATTCTTACTCTTGCTCCCTAACCCTCACTTTCCACTCACTCCGTTCCCTTCCTTCCTCAATTCCATCGTCACTTCTCTCCTATCTCTCACCCAAATCCCATCCATTCTCCGACCCGCTCCTGTAGTAGTAGTTATGTAGTAGCCCTACTACTACCACTACCACTCCGGCCTCACACGTACGCAACCCCGAGCCGGCAACACTACCACCACCGCCACCTCCACCACTACTACTACTAACTTATACTCCTACATGCTACGAACGACAACAACATCTGAGACCCTCATGTGAACTTTTTTTCCTACCCCATGCTGCAGATATATATAAATACATATATATGTAACACTCAACTCCACTCATTTCAGAATCCAATCCAACCCGGCCTCTCGGTACACACACACATAATACGAGGAGGGATGAAGCCCAAAAATGTTTGTTATCATGACATGACTCGGAGTGTATGCGAGGGTGTGTATGTGTGTGAATCATACATCTATAGATTTTTTTTCCAGCCCCCAGCCGATCATCCGGAAAAATTGAATTTAGGAACAATGAGGGCCAACTGCATTAATTCTCGGGAGGAAGCGGAGACGAAGAACTTAAAACTTGTCCCAACCTTCCATGTATGGTCAATTCCCCGGAATAAACTGTGTATTTCCCCCCGAAAAATCCTCTTGATTCCATCAAGTTGATTATTTCAAAAATTTTGATAATTTCTTAGAGGCAGGAAATTTGAAAATCGGAATGGAATGAAACATCCCATTTTCCACATCTCTTTGCTCGAAGAGATATGCTCAACGTATTCTGCACTGGACCACATACTTCACAGTTTTTTACCAAGTTGTTGTCCCTCCGTCTTTCCTAAGTTGCCCTGAAAGCACGAGATAGCGGGAAGTGGCTGCCACCCGCGCCATTTCCACCTCTTACAAAGAGACCGAAAGTTAGACACTTCCCCACAAGATCACTGTGTCACCGGATCTCATGGAACCTGCATTGGAGAAATCCTCTTCCTTACTTATTTAAGTTGCTACTACTACTTCTACTAGGACTACTACAGTGACAGGGTACGTGTGCGTGCACTCGATGCGGAAATTCTCATCCTCTTTACCTGACCAGGGCGAGGGCAATAAGGTCGGTTCAATGTGTTTGTTTGTGTGTGTGTATGTGTGCGCGCGCGCGTCTGTCTGACAGAGTGTGTGACGGGTGACAGCCAACAGAACGTGTCACACGAATGCCACAGAACACTTAGAGTTTTAAAAGAAACTCGACTTGAGGGTAGCGAGTTTTTCCACAAATGATTATTATGAGGCGAAGAAAAGGCAAAGTGGAGATAATGCTGTGCGTCTGACTGACTCCGTCAGTCACATGAGTTGATGCGTGACAGAGAATAGGCGATAAAATAGCTCGTTAAAAGGAGAACGGCGTAATTGCCGCAAATTCTCATCATCAGGAGGTGTATATGCTAAACTCAAAAAATGATTTCTACATATATGTATGCATATAAATATGCATACGCAAATGGCGGACTGAGAGAAGACATTTTCGTGCCACGGCACTTACCTCATGAACAGGGAGAATAAATTAGTCTTCACGTGGGACGGCGGGGTGGGACGATATAGCTTCTCAGGGACTTGGCACGTCACTACGTGCCGCACGGAATTATTATTAAGCCCTCAGTCAGAGTTTTCCGCTCCAAAATCCCAGTTGTTAGGGATTGCTTCTTGTCTTAATATCGTCCGTCCAATTTATTGTCATTAAACTTTTCCACGTTTCCTCCAATTTTCACTCGAGCGCTAACTTAGTGCAATTCTCACAATTTCCTCCACGGAGTGTCTGTCCTCTTCAAGTCTCATGTGTGCGTCGTACTTGTGCTAAAAACATGTGTGTGGACACTATGTCACAATAATATAGTGTCTCGTTAAATGCCTTTGAAGGGCTCCCAACCAAGTATATCGGCAGAGGATCCACGCGAGCCTCCCATCCGCGCTGTCCTCACACGATTCCAATGGGAACAAACATGAGCCGTTCAAACTGCCTCTTTTGTGTTCCTTTATTAAAAATGTAGATTCCCCGCTCTCTCCCGGCCTTCTCGGTAACCTCTTTCAGTCTGATCGCCGCTGTTTTGAAGGGAAAAAACTTTTGAGTCTGACATATAGGTTTCACACTACTCCGCACTCTTTCAAAAACATACGTGTGCACGTATATATGCAGAGTCACTCCCACAAATTATTATTCCCGTGTAGCTAGTCAGTCACACTGGTCTTCCCACCGAAAATATGTGTGTCTAAACTCAGGCTGTTAGCTGGACAACAATCCCAGCTTTGAGATGGCTTTTCACAATTTTCACACCAAACACCAAGTCAATATCACTTCCCGCAAGTTGTGCCCGATCCAGTTCCCTTGACAGTATATACTGTGTAAAATGCAAAAGAAAAAAATATGCAAATTAATTTCATCAATCCACTCCTACCAACCCCTTTAATTATCACAAAAATATAAATTAAAATAGTGGAGACTCGCATGCTTTTCCTCTTTCCCAAATAATTTCTATATTGATTTTTCCTTCCTTATAAAACTTGACACGGAGATGTAAAAGACACTTGGAGCTCGCAAGATTAACTTTGGGCCCGGAACATGTGTTGGTCTGTCCGCACATGACTCGGTGTAACTCCCGCTACATCTGCCCGAGAGAGTTCCACACGGAGAGCCGCCGCCGCCGCCGCCGGCACGTTCCAGCTCAACACAACAATAATGATATTACTGATCACCCTCCCGTCAGAAAGAGTCACATACAAAGGCATCACAGCATTGGAAACATCACATCTAATTATCCAGATTTTCTAACGCACAAAAAAATTAAAGCACTAAGATTTTTTCCACTCCCAATCTCTATCCTCCAATAGACAATGTAAACAAACAATATTTTTTCAAAGAATGTCTCAAATCAAATTTAATAAATTCCTTCTCCCACTATACTTCCCCCACGTAAACAAAAACATTCCCGCGAAACCACTACAAGTATGAATTTATTCAACCCACCATTCAATTCATACCATCCACAAGTTCACTCTACTGGACGAGTGTTCAGCTGGACCATTTCTCCGCGCTAACAAAGACAGTTCGAGGAGTTTCCCGGGTTCGCCGCCTCAAATTCGAACACGTTTTCATCTCACTTTTCCCGAAGAGTACGGTACACATATATATATATATATATCATCACAACATTACATTAGTCGTGAATACACACACACATAATCCCAGACAACACCGCGCACAGACTTACACAATTTTAGCAATAACAAACAAGAAGAAACACACTCCATATAATTGTCATACAATTATAAAGTGGTTGTCCATTCTAATTCCTACACACTTTATTTTCAAAAAACTTGTCAGCATTCCAATAAAGTTACATGTTGAAAATTCTTCTCCATCCTCTTCTGCTATGTGATACTCCCTCCGTTTTTCAGCAGCTCACACAGAAATACACGGAGACAGAGACACAGAAAAAAACACGTATGGTCGTGGAGGTTCCAGGCAGGTTGTGCGCTGCTCAAAACTGCTCTTGATAGGAATTTGAATTGAACGTCTTCTGCCGCTTTTCCCCCCTGAGTCGCTCCACTCTGACTGAACAAGTGGTGTGGTGTATAGGAGTATACGTATAGGACACTCCGCTCCGATTCCCCACTACTACTACTACAAATATTCTATCGTCCGCTTCTCACAATCAGATGCACGTGTGCGGAGAATAATTCACTTTCACCGAGTGTAATACTGTGCGCGTGTATATATTACATGAGCGAACGGAAGGAACGGTGAGGAGTAGGAGAGGAGGAAAACAAATGTCAAATGTACTTTCCACGAAAGGAATGAGGAGGACTGTGGGAGACGAGAGTATAGAAGGAAGGGAGAGTTTAGCCGTCAAAACGTCAAGGGTTGATTCTCACTGGGCCACTTGCACAATGTGCAGTGCGGTGTGGTTGTCGCCCTGGCAGTAGTGGTAGAAGTAGCGGTAGTAGTAGCAGCAGCCGTAGTGGTAGTAGTCCGCCTGGTACACAAGACGTGGTAGTAGGAGTCGTAGCAGCTCTCTCTCTCTCTCTCTCTCTGTGTAGAAGTATATAGCCGTCGTGACGGTGGTGGTGGAAGAGTGTGGAAATAGTAGAAGAAGAGCACGAGTTTGGTCTGAGAGGCAGAGGAAAAGTTTTGCACGTTCGCTCTGGAGCACGGCCTTCACAGGACTAAATTAGAGTGGAGATATTAATTACGAAAATCGAGACGGAGAGGACGCGCATGAACCACGTGTTCATTATCTTTAGCTTAAACAACCAATGGGGTAGAGCTGAGCTCGGGAGAATCCCAGATTCATCAAAGCGGGTCCTATTCGTTGTTTTAATTATCTTAGCGTAAGGTTATGCAATAGGGGGACATGATGAGGGGCTCCAGCACACACAACCACACATACATCCACACACATATATAGATACACACACACACACACACGCCGAGCACCAACCACTAGATAGATCTCTCTCCCTGAGATCCAACGTATAAGCCAGTACAGGGATACATATCACCCTCTCTGCCCACATCTTCCACAGAGATGCACATACTAGACGCAGGCACACGCGAGGGAGAGAGAGACAGACACAGCGAGCCATAGGGGTCTGAGCATGTGTATGCATACACACGCACATACATACACACACATACACACAGACTTCTTTAACTCCTTCGACGGCCTTCACTCCTTCATTCCCCCTTTCCATAAGAGTACGTGGACGCACAGACGTATACATACAGTAGTGGCGGTAGCAGGAACGGCGGCGGCGGGTGAATGTGAGCATGTGTGTGCGTGTGCATTATACCTCTGTAGTAGGACGCTCACTCACTCACAGTCAGTTCCTCCTGCTCTGTATGTGTCTGACTCTTGTGAATGTGTAAAAGAATGGGCGAGGCCGTGGACGTGCAGGACCAATGGCTCTACAGGCACCTACCCACGCCGCATCCTCCTCATTTACATTGTCACATTTGCATTTATTCATTACGTTAAATGCGCCTACTTCTCGTGTCTTGCTAGCTCTCTCTCTCTCTCTCTCTCACTCACCCCTTTCCCTCCCTACCTTCATCACCTATCATTATCCCGCTTATATCAGTTTGCCCTTTTTTAGACTCAGTCCAATAGGCAAACATTTTGTTGTTTTGTTTTTCCTCCACACATCCATGCACACATAATAATACTTTGTGCATGTGAGACCGGGTGCATAGCCGTACGTCATCTCATTCCGTTGGGTGTACACACACATGCAGTGTGCATGTGTACATGTGTGTGTGTGTGTGTGTGTGTGTGTGTGTGTGTGTGTGTGTGTGTGTGTATGAGTATAGGACGTGTGTGTGTGTGTATGAGTATAGGACGTGTGTGTGTGTGCATGTGTGTACGCAAAGGACTGAGCGGTAGTTGGAGAGTGGGAGTAATAAGAGTCCGTGTCTATTGTTATCATCATCATACAGATATACTTACTCTTCAAAGGTCCTCTTCAGTTTGTTTCTCTCTCGCACTCTCTCTCTCTCTCCCTCTCGGCTGTTGAACAAGCTCGATTATTTATCTGCTTATGAACGACATGCCGTCGTCTGTCGTGCGAAGCCACTATGGACCCGATGAAGGTTTGTGTGTGTGCAGTTATAATGCCGCCGCCACGATTGCCTGGGTTATGTGTATGGGCTAGATCATATGGGGAGAACAGAAAGGAGAGAAGACTTCTTAATACTTACTCAAGTTTGGGCTAAAGGCGGAAAACTTGGGATAACAGAAGAAGATTATTGTTCAGAGAGGACGAAGAAGAGGTCCTATGTGAGAGTGTCTCTCTCTCTCTCTCTCTCTCTCTGAGGGTCTTCTCGGGATAAAAAGTTGTTCAAAAGCAAATTCATTCCATAACCATTATCTTAAAGAATTATCTCAACTTTATATATGCTGTCCTCTTCCTTGTCACACAGACGGACGTACGCATGCTCAGAGATGCACACACAAACAACACACATGTAACTCATATGCACACATGAGCGGAGACGGTGGGAGAGAGAAAAATTCCACTTTATTCTGCCCGACGCTTTGTAGAGCATAAATTTCCCCCTTGATACTTTTCTCATTTACATGACTATTTTTTTCTCGTATCTCTCTCTCTCTCTCTCCTCTTGACTCAGTCAGTCAGCGTCGTGGGTGATGGTGAGCGGTCCGGGCGTATTGATTCGGAGGAATGTTGCTCACCTATTAGTGCCACATTTTGGTTTATTGGGCCAAGGTGTGGTATTATTTTTTTAATTGGGTGGGGATTCAGTACATGTCATATGTACTCAGAGTCCGTGGGTTGTGATGCGAGGGGTCATGTGTGCGAATGAGTCGGCTCACCGTTGTTGTGGCCGTTCCTCTCCTTCATTCCATTTGCCGTCACTCACTAGACTGGGACTCTCCCTGTACGTGGTTGTGCGTGTGTGGGACGTGTGATTTTTTGATTGGACGGGTAGGATGCAATTAATTAATACCCCACTCGCCAGTAATGAATTCATGGGCAGTGTGAGTGGTGGTCGGAGTGATAATAGTACAGTGGTAGTCTTTCGGCCGTATAATCAAGATGGCTGGCCCGGAGAGCAACGGGGTGGATACGGATGGACAGCATGTATAAATGCTCCTTATCATTATGATGATGATTGTTAGCGTTCGACGGGTGTTGGATAAATAGTAGTAGTAGTCGTCGCAGTTGTAGGGTCTTCTCTCCCTCGCTCTCCTTCTTATACAACTCAAGCTCCGCATCCTCGTTACACCTGGCTGATATGTTCAGAGTGGAGAGCAATGCTGTCTGCGGTTGGTGGTACTTGGGCCTATGTGGGTGAGGCTAAATGAAATAACTTACCGGCTTTGGCATCCTAATAGAAAAATTTCATTATTCTCCTGCCGCTGGTGGTAGTGGTGGTGGTAGTGGAGGAGTTTGTGGAAGTAATCTCCTCTGCTCCCGTACCACACTATCTATCTGTATGATCCACAGTGATGGTTATAGAACATGGATCTGTGCCATAGCAGCAGGTTAAGAATTTCAAAGCCTGTGTTAATAAATGGCCTTTTCCGCATGTAACAGATGTAGTCCTAATCTTAACTGTTGTCAACCCAAAAGAGGTGACAATGGAAGACATGAGCGTATTATTTAATGTAACTATCCCTATAGCTCCGGTCCTACCCTCCTCCTCAAATCTTGACGTCAGGGGTGCACGTATGAATGTGGTGATGTGTGTGAGTGTGTCTGTGCATGACATCAGGGCCGAATCTAGGGGAGCATAACTGCAACAGGAACAGGCACTGCACTAGTAACACGGCATGCTTGTATCCCCCTTGGAAGACGGACGGATGCAATAATGATGGAAACGAGAAGGTATCGTATCGGGTAGAAGAACACGGAAGGTTATGGGGCGACTGGACAGCATAGTGTATACATGTCCATATGTAGTAAACGAGTGAGTGGTGAAGAGATATAGATAGGAAATCCATATGTTTGTCCCGCTCCCGCTCCAGTCAGCGTATGCACGACGGAGGGATGACGGAAGAGGAGTAAAAGTAAGTGAACTTGGGGACAAAGGCGATCTCTGAAGAAAGATGGTCGACGAATACAATAGAGAAACTTGACTGTCGCACAATTCCCATGCCCGTCTCATTAATATTGTGAGGAATGTCCAAAACAGCCATTCGATCAAAATGACAAAGTCTAAGCTGGGAGAGCGGGAGAGAGAGAGAGAGATCCCTTATCAGGACGTGATCGCTTATTGGGCTTGAGGAAAAGGAGAAGAAGAAGACGACGAGGAGAGACCCTCGGAAGGGTCGCCGTGTGTCCCTTACCCTTCATAGTTATAACTTTTCAGTGTATCGTTTAACTTAAAAAGCGTATGAATATGGGAGATGATCAACGAGGAATAGACGGAGATGAGTTTGGTGATGCTGCTGCTGCTGCTGTGCCGTTGGTCACGCTGACGACCTGTTGTACAGTCGTTTTTTACCGTGTATTCACACATAGCCTATCCCAGTGTGAATGCATATTATCTGAATTTTCACTGTCATTCGTTCACGAGGATTAAATAGTATTAACTACAGAGAGAAATTCCCTGATGGGGTTACTCCGGCGTTAGTTTAGAACATGTCTTTTTCCCTCCATCTACGAAGAAACTCTCACTCACTCAATCTCGTTCAATCCGTGTGGGCATTGGGATGAGCTGGAGGACTGATATATGAGCCCATATATCCAGAGACATAAGGGACGCTGCAATGTTCCAAGAGCACGTCGGATAATTCAGGTATGAGTTGAGCCTTAGTGACTGACTGAGTCAGGACCATTAATAAAACGGGTGATGTTTATTTATAGGCTAGGTGATGTGGAGGGAGCAATGACAAGAGGAGTTGGTTAGTATGCAGGTGCGGATATATGAGGACACACTTGCAGCCGATATCCAACTGAGATATTTAATTAAGAAAAAAGATTCTCGATCGATCCTAATGCCTGACTCCTGGCTGATATCTACCAAGACCTTGAATCTATAATCAGAGTAACAATGGTCAATGATCATAATGTCAAACATTTATTTCTCCCAGCCGGAGCCAATATAATAGTACTGTATGGGTATGCCGAGCGCACTCACCCGAGAGCCGTTCCATATTATTATGACCACGATTACGCTTACCATTTATTGTTCTTTCGTACAGGTATGGAACAACCCTTGTTTCTCCATCTCACATAGCCCTCGCTTCCATCCTGTAGTCGCTGTCGTCGTCGTCATCGTCGGCGTCATATCAGGATTTTTTGCACGCGCCCACACTTCAACCAACATGTATACCTTCTGAGGCATACAGTCACAGTTACTCATCATCCGGGCTACCTGCTGCGTCCACACGCAAACCCAAAGAGTTGGCCTGTACACTAAATCCATCCGAAATTTCCAATTTGTTCAAGAGACATCCAGAGAGGAACCTGCGAGTTTAAAAATGAAACAACTTTGCATCATTTACAAATGAATTTCCAATTTTTTTCAATTTTTCCCCCGCGGAAATGGAAATAAGGCTGTTTTATTGAGAAAAAAAGGCACGGAGATGTGGTAACATTATATAGCCTACGCGGGGAACGGAAGGAGGGATATGAATGGTACAAGAAGCTGAGGAAGTAGCTGTATCTCTCACTACGTGCACTCACATCTTCGTATTTACAACCATGTGTGAGTGTATGTGCATACGAAACGGACTGAAAAAGTGGAATTTGTTGTGACCATACAGCGTGGGGGCAGGGAATGCTTCTGCTTTGACGGAGGCAGGCTATAGGGCCTTACGCGAGAACGGTGATGGCAGTGGTGGTGCGGGGAGTAGTGACGGCAGCCACGGTGAATGAATCCTATGCCAGCCAGTAGTGTGGAAAGTTCGTCCTCCTCAAACCAAGTATATATTTCCCTATATTTTCCTCATTTTTCCTCCAGTTAAAGTTATGAACCCAGTTGAGTTGTCTCCAAATGACTCCTATAAAAATATAAAACTTGAGCTCATTTGCATCCAGATCCTATCTGGAGTGGTGAAAAAGTTGCTGTTTTATACGACAGGGAGGGGAAGGGGAAGGTTTGGAAAAATTTGCAAATTTCTTTCATTCATATAAATCTTGGTAAGCTCAGCTTTAATGTTGCGGAATGACTTCACACTAATATCTTTTGGGAAAGGAAGATATGGCACGCCGCCGTTGGGAAGAAAGTTCGAGGTCCAGGGCACTTGACTCTTTCCCCCCACAGGATTCTGTGAAGGAGAGAAAGCTGCTCGTAGTAGTAGTAGCATCAGCAGTACCAAATACATTCCTCCGCATCGGGGACCCGAGGACAACGACGACAGTGTTAAATAATGACTTTGAATTCCAGCCATATATGCGTATACATAAAAATAGCTCCCATGTATTTGAGTACTATTGCTTGAATCTCGATATGTCTTCTACGGCCTTCTGTTGACACAACAACGTTCATGGGTTCGCCGAGCGGTCGTATAGTGTATGTGTGGCCCTGGAATATTATGACTGCCCAGATAACCATCATCCGCTCTCTTTCATGGCTCAAGTTATGTCTTGTTTCTGCAACACTCGCCAGTTCTTTCTTCTTCATCCTCTACCGCCACTCTCCTCTCCCTCCTCCTCCAATAATAAGTCATCAAATCTACGGAACAATCGTGCGTAACTAACTTCGTAATGAATGGATGGGGGTCTGTACATGAAATACTTTTTGAAACAGTCCCCATCCTCACGCCAGTTTAAGAATAATCCTTTGTCTATAGCTGTGTGGATGTGTATCCCTTGCGCGCGTGTGTGTATGTGCCATACGTGTATGGCTGGCTGCGTGTGCGTATGTTTCAAGGGTTCGTATAGTAGTAGTGAATACTCTAGTGTTACTGCTACTTCTACTACTAGTTAGTGGGAAACAGAAAGTAAAATCGACAAAGCCCTGAGTAATACTGTAACTAATCTGCGTGTTGAGCCTTAAATCGGAGAAACACCGGCTGGCTGCTCATTGTGAGAAGAAGTGAAGAAAAAGAAGGAGCGGAAGAGAAGGAGTGGAAGGAGATGAGGAAGAAGTGGTGGACGACGCGAGACTAGGATGGAGAGAGAGAGAGAGAGAGGGAAAAAAGACATAAGGGAAGAAGTTTGTTCCAGCACGACTTAGGTGATAGAAGACTGGATGCTGCGAATTAGCTGGAATCAAGTGCAAACACACGGTAGACTGGCAGGCTTCCTTTAATTATTGCGAGCCGCAGTGTTCGCCTGAGTTAACCCAACAAGCCGCTAAAAGTAGTTAATGATTCTTTCTCGCTCGGACTAAACACTAGCCAAGATAATACATATACGAGGACTCCTCTCTGCCCGCACAGCCACTTCTACTACTACTGCTGCTACTGCTCCTTCTGCTCCTGGTTCTGCGAAAGACATAGAGCAACATACCAAGACTCATTCTCTCCTATTTTCCTGTCTGTGTCTGTCTATATCCGAATATAAGGTGATGTCTCCATGCGACGATAGGAGGTGAAGGGTGTTATATGGGTTCTATCCGGTTTCCCGTATACAAATGCCAGGATCCACTCGTAGGAAGGTGCACACCTAGAGCCCATGTGTGGCGTCCTGAGTATGTAGAGATTGGGGGGGAACGTGGAGCAGAAGTAATTTCTTGCAAGAGAAACAGAATCATCAAAACTATAGTCAAACTCTGGCAATTTCTCGCGTCTGATGATTTACAATAAAGAAACTGCCTTGTATCTTTTATCTGAACCTCCCATACTTAAGGACGTGGGGAGTGCATATGGTGAAAAGCTTAGATTTCGCCTACTCCGCCTACACTTTCTAGCATCTAAACCTGGTTGCCACGATGGCAAAGTAACTTTCCCATGTTATCCTATGTATGTGTATGTATCTGTGTATGCTGGGCTGATGTGGTCTCCCAGTTTGTGTGTAAGTGTGTACATATTTGGCCCAAAACAAATTTTATGCGTGTCGGATATACGTGTAAATGTATGGGACCTTTTTGTACTATTGTCAACAACATGGGTAGCGAGATGATGTGAGCTTCCGTGTTTGATGATCCCTTCGGAAGAATGTTCCACGTTCCCCATGATGGGCAACCCGCAGGACTGGATGAATTCGGCTGTGGAGTGGTTTGTGCTGGGAAGGCATGATGAGTTGTTGTTGTAATTATCCCTGGGTTTATGAAATGACTTCTCAGGATGAAAGGATTAGTTCCCTGATTTGATTTCCCCAAAGTCTTGTACGGGATCCGTAAATGACCCACATTAGCCAACCCTGAAATGTGACTTTTCCTCTCTCCCATCTGAATGGCCGTCCTACCTGCTTTCGCTCCAGCCAAATGTTTTTTTTTTCGTTTCTTCCGAGACTGGAACTCAGATCGTTGGACTCGCTACGGGTAATTATGGACTGAGCATCTTGGAAAACTACGCTAATTGTATTTATCGAACGGGAAATTTGGATAGAGAAAAAAGTATGAACTTTATGTGATAAGTATAAAGTTAAAAAATTTCCAGTTCCACCGGATTTCAAGCCCTACTTGCACTTCATAAAGTTTATCATTTTGAAAGAATTCCAAGGCTTTCCCATGGGTAGTAGGCATTCCCTGGGCGGAGGCTGAGAAAGGATCTTATAGGATGAGGTTCAGTCTATGTCTGACCCACCCATAAGTGCATTTAGTCTACTGTAAAGTTGCTCCTGCGCCGTCTAAGAATTCTCAGAGTAATTAGCATGAATAATTGGGAATTTCCAGCCGGGGCCAAACCCTGGAAATGTAGTAAGAGAGGTAAAAAGATTAATTTCCTCCGAGGTAAAAACTACAAATGGCCATTAAAGTTGGCGTCAGATGCTTTGAATTGCTTGCAATTAACCCCTGACTGTTAGGAAATAGCGCTTTCGCCATACACTCCAATTCTCGCGTCTATTTAGTCCTCCCAGTGGGGCTCATGCTACTACTGTATGGAGTTCTCCATACTGCAACTACCCCTGCTGCCGTATCTCAGACCGAGATGCTACTCTCACATTAATGATAATCATCGCCTCCGAGTCTGCTATTCTTTTACTTTTGTGTAAGCCCAGTCTCTCTCTCTCTCTCTCGCTCGCTCGCTGGCTCTGTATCATTATCAAGTTGTCTGAAGAAACCAGGAGAGGGACTACTTCAATGTGCAATTAGTCTTCAAAAACCTCATCAAACCATACGTTTAAGTGCTCCTGCCGGCCACCACGGGGTTAAGTGTCCAAGTGTAGTAAGTCGAGGGGTTCCGCTGTAGCGTTCACAAATATACAACCATCCCAGGGCGAGTACATACCCGGGATCCCATTAGCACGTCCAAATATCATACCGAGCCAAGGATACATTCCGCAAGGCTAACTTTCATTTGCACATTTGAAGAGACCTAGTGACAGCAGACCGGTTTGGAAATGCTATATTACGGGAATAGGGAAAATTGTTTGTAAAATGATGGTTTTCCCCCTCAAGTTTGCAAAGCAAATGAGCTCATGTCATCCCTCTGCGCTTAAAGTAGTGCTTTGAGCTACTCTAATTGAGCGGGCATGGCCATGGTAAGCCATAAAGATCCTACACTTATCCACACTGTCTAGTTCGCAATGTAGTTAAAGGAGCCTCACAGTCTTTCTCTCTCTCCCTCCCTCCCAGAGTCATCCTTCGACAGGCTGAATATTATCTTCTGAGGTTCATTACCGGCTATGTGTGCGCGCTTGGTTTGCTTTCAGGTCGATACTGATGATGATGAGAAGGTGAAGATGCGGAAAAGGTCGAGTCTCTACTTAATACGACCATAAGCTCATTTTTCACAATATTTCAGTGGGCGAAATTCCATGGTCGATAATTATATCTCGTCATAACTCTCCACTACCCTGGCCTCACGTCCTTCCCTAATAAAGGAGACTCGGACGGAAACCGCCGCGGAGCTACCATTACTCCTTGTGTCCCTTCTCTTGGTCAGATGCGAGACCGCAACCTGTGAGTGAGGCAAACGGGAGGTGAAAGAGAGAGAGAGAGAGGTAGTCTAACGAATGTGGCTCATTCGGTGCCCCAAGAATATTTATGATACTTAGATTGAATATCTTAAGGGAGATGACTCGAACCTGTGTGTTTTGCAAATTCAGCTTAATTTATTGTAGCCCTAGTCTGCTCTTCATTATGAATCCAAGCTCCTAAATCTTTCTTACACCGCACAAAAAAAAAGTAACAATGGGTCTTCGCGGCCAATAGCAACTGTCCAGCCAGTGCACTCACACGGAACTGTATCTATATACATATACATACATGTATAGGTACAAACTCAAGCCATTCCTACGGTCCACTTCAACTCTCACGAAGTTACGTTGTTGTACAAAGCTCTGTTGCTACGCATCACCCCAGTAAATACACATGTTCACCTTTAAAGCAGATGACACTCAGAAGATGGCCATTACAAGTTGTGCTGAGCTGTGAGGAATAGACCCTCTCCCCCTCCCTATCGATCCTACCGAAATAATGATTACCGTATAATGACTGTAATTGGTCAAAATTGAATGGATTGCTCCTGAGGAATTGAGTGCAACTGGATGAGACTGAAAGACAGGCAGACAGGTAGGGAGGCAGGTCGGCAAGGTAGTAGGGGGATGCGGGCGAAGAAATTGATGCGGCGTTTTGTGCACGATTTTTTCCACGTATACCTCTATTAGAATGACACGCATTTGAGTCGAGAGCAGACAACAATAATAATTCCTCACTGCCAACCGAATCAGTTCAATTTTCAGTCATTCACTCTGCCCCTCTTCACGTATTTGTAATATAATATAATTGCATTTAGACATTTGTTGACGGGGGAACAATAATTAAGTGGGAACATGCAAGGAGGTGAGTGCCTTTTCCCATTTTTTTCGCAGTCATATCAGTTGTATTATGATTATTATTATTATTATTATTATCATCATCATCATCGTCGTCGTCGTCATCGAACCTTCTGGAAAATGCACGGAGCCGGACGCCTGGGTGTGAGCATTTTCTGTAAAAGGGCGATTCCGTCCTCGACTTCTGTACCAGTGAGTATAATAACCGTGGATTATACATGTGCTAATGATAATTTTTTACATTGTTCCTCTCATCGCCATTTTTATAAGGAAGGCAATAATATTTCTCAGATTTAAGGGATTATTCTTTCCAAATCCATGTCAGTAATGTAGGAATGTTATTGTTAATAGGTCACTCTTTGCTTGGGAAAACGTTCAATGTGTGCATATGGCTCGCCCAGTTGGACCTTAAGACAGAAATTATCCTTAGGGAGTGGGCATAGTAGATAAAAAGAATCTGCGGGGAATGCTGAAGATGTGTGGCATTTGAGGTATTTTAGAGAGGGATAGTGGCTAGATCAAAAAGTTTACATGTACTTCCGTTTGGCATGACGGAATTTCTCCGTCAGAATCATCCTTCTGGTCAACCCAATGTGCTATAAAAACTCGCTCTCCCAGAGATTTGGATTGGAGGGAGAAGGAGCGGTTGGAATTCAACTTGATATGAATTAACATGACTCTGCATATGCGCGAAGTGGGAGGGAGGGGGAGTTACTCGGGCAGTTCCATACCTTTGAGAATTATTATCACATGGAAGGAGACTGGCTGGTAGTCATATGGAGCTCTTCGCACACCCACACTCGTACACATCCACATGCACACACATACACGGTCGAATAATAATTGTGGAGGAGAAAGGAGTGAAGCAGCAGTGGCGGCGGCACTTTACCCGCAGCAATATGCCAATTCAGCATGAACGTGCGGAGGAGCTCTCTCTCTCTCTCTCTCTCTTTCCTACTCACTATATATGCGAATGCTCCCCAATCGATGAGTCCGTATGCAGGGCTCCTCTCGGAGCAAAGTGTATTCATAAAATATCTATACACATGTTGGGATGGGTATAGGGGAAATGTCATGGTGAGACCAATAATTTCCTGTGAAAAACACACCTGGTTCCAATCAATAATTAACCCAAGTAATTAGTAATATTCGGTGATGTGAACCTACATACTCAATCCATATTTCCAGGGAGAAAAATTACTCCCTTTCACCATTCATCCAACTTCCCAGTACATTGTCCCCCCGTTCCTGTAAGTTCCCAGGAGCATAGCAGGAGTAGTGGGACACGCTCGATGTAGCACTAGTGTTGATAGTACTACTACTACCTTATGCCTTGCACTCATTTCATACAGGTATTTTTTCATGGAAAGGAAAAGCTTATTAGGCAGAAGAAGATTGGGAAAGTTGGAGACCAACCATGTTAGTGTGTTGCATAGAGTGAGGTGCAAGCGTGTGGGGCTACAGTTTTGTCAGTGGTAGCACTAGTTTAGTTTTACCAGAAATGGTGAGTGCATGGTGGATGGACACCCATAGGGACACACACACACACACACGCATACACACCTACACATCCATACACGAATATGGAAAAAAATATTGTGGGCACCCCGGCTACTGCGACAGTAATTTCTTCCCATTATAATTTCCTTCTCATAGCCCGGCTCCTACCTGCTGTTTACGTGAGCATCTGTAATCATAGCTTTCAGTCTGATAAGATCTACTGGCTCAATCAATAATTATAGTTTCAAATGGTAAGAAGTTCATTTGACTCCATTCCCACTTGGGCCAGTCTGTGTAGTGGGGAGAGAGGGTGGTGGCGTCGGTGTGGCCAATGAGCATAATGTCTATACACTGCAATTCATGGGGATAGTCCAGTGAGCAACTGAAAATGATGGAAAATAATAAAAGGGATAAAAATCCAGGGAATTTCGCCATTAAATTTTAACTTGTGTAATTGGAACGGACACGAACTTTTACAATTTCACAAAACAAGACCCACTACGCATATACACACATCCAAGGTGAACCCGGATTATTTTTACTCAACTTTTCCATCTAATTACCCCAACTCTGAACAGAATGGAACGGCACACGTTTATCCTACCGCTGCGGCCACCACCATCACCATCACCGCACCAGTCGACCACCACTACTGCAAATTCTATAGACCTGCTGACAGGGCATAAATGGGGCGTGTAAAACCTTGTAGTGCGTTTTCAAACTGTTTCCGTCCATCTACCCAATATTTCCTGTTGTGCCCATGTATGGTAGGGTCACAACTACAGCAACAACAACGACGGCGGTAGCAGCAGGTGAACCAATTGAAGAGGAAACATGCAGTGGGGAAGCGTAGTTCTGCTAGGGTCGGGTTTGTATGAGAGCCTATCCGCTCATAATTGTTGTACGAACCTGCACGTGATCGATTAAAAGTGTATGATGGGGTAGGGGGAGAGTATAACCGCTGACATTTTTCAAATTTATGGATAGGTGTTTCCAATATTTGCCTTTAATTGCCATACGTGGGGTCACTATATGGTCATTTGACAAGGGTCCTGCCATCCACTCACTCTTCCATACTCTGGCATGTAGTAATGTTCTGTGGGGATCATGGCCCCACATTCATCTTTCTCATAATGATCCAGATGAAGACGCCTCGGAGGGCTCCTTGAGCGATAATCTTGGATGGAGTCAAGTTAGGTAATCTCCGAGCACTCCTTTTGTGCTATGCCATAACATACCGCCACTACTCCTATGTGCTACCACTACAGCTCCGATCCCTCTTAAGACATCGTATTATGAACCGCGGATGCATCTCACACTAAAGACGTAGTAGTGAGGCAGACGCACACACACACACACACACCTATGCATAAAGCATTTCCACTCACATTCACACGCAGATACACACAGTCACAGATATAACATGCATTCACATGAGAGACGACGGAGGTGGCTGTTGTGGGAAAATGGTGGGATATGATGGTACAGTAATATTGCTTAGGGAGGAGAAAAGGAGAGGAGAGAGAGAGGCAGTGTGAGAGAATATTTCGCAGTCAATACTTGCTTCCGTAATGGATGTTCCAGCTCGGACTTAAATTCCCATTGTGGAAAATTCTACTAAGGCAAAGCAGCAATAAATTCGTACGAGGAAGACAAAAAAGATTAATCCACTTTCTTTCCGGCCTATGAGACGTGCTGTTATTCACAACATATACTCGGGTTTTTATCGATTTGACAAAGCAAAACGCATCATCAAAAGCAAGCGGCTTCCCCTTAAATCTCTACTGTCTTTCGCCCTTTTCAGCAAATAATATCACGAGCATAAAATATTCTCCCTAACGTACAACATAGAGGCACAAAACACACACCCGCTCTCCAACTCCGCTCCGCTCAGCCACACATGTACACATGTACGCAACCAAGTACGCATATACACATGTACAACATCGTATCTTGCGGCTCCCATACTGCACGGAACATGCAGCTGAAACGCATTCCTCACTATCTCTCCTTCACCTTCGTCTTAATCTCCAGGCTTTAAGACTCCCCACCCACCAACGAGCGTCAACTTACGACCATCTTGACTTGGCTCAAAAAACTTTTAATAAGGGCAACTCAATTCCTTCACGACTAAAAGAGTTTCCCATAAAGTACACCGAGACGAGCAGTCTACCTGTGGTCATTTTACACGGTTTAGCCTCCAACCAGTTTCAAAAACTCAACTCTCCTTCCTAACCATTGAGAGCCGCTTGCAGAGGAATGATTTGCAGAAAACAAATTAGAATATTTAAATTTACAAGTTATTTTTCAGATGTAGCAGTTAACAAGGTGCTCCGACCGCTTATGGTTCCCTATACAGGCGCACATAAAAGGGTTCAATCCTATGCTTGCTAATAAAATCCTTGTGTGCATGTGTGAGTGTATTTATATGAATGGGTAATATGCATATTCCTTTGTGTAAAACTCAGAGTGAGTCTCTCGGAGCATATCGCGTTAAGCAGCCCAGGGTATTTACGATTATGACAGCTATTCACTCATTAATCAACTCACTGCTGGAATTCTAGCATCGGATATAGTATTGGAGTAGGCACAGGTGTGTTCAAGAGAGGACGGCGGACGGTGACTGGCTGGCTGGGATCTAAGTTCCCTCCCCCCAACGGAAATTTGCATAGGACGCAGCCACTAATTAAGGAAAAGAAAGGCCTTGCGTTAATTACTACGCGAATCCACTCGCTCGCTCGGCGGAGCCGCGTCGACGACCGAGGAATTAAACTGATTGCGTCATGCGCCAACTCCACCACATACTAGACCTATACACATCGTCCCTTCCCCACGTCTCCCTCACTCGCTCACTCAACTCACTCTCACAGTCAGTCACTCTATACAGCCAACCATTATAACTTTATGCTGTAATCAAAAGCCCACGTCAGTCTCTTTGTAATTACTTCCCCAGTCTCTCTCGCTCGCTCACACTGACTATGCCCTACTACTATTACCACTCCATATTTCCCACTCCACACACGTAGTATGTATACACATATATTTAGCCTCACTCTCACACACTACATTGGCTGGAAGGGAAACTCTGAAGTCACACGATCTTTCCTTTCATCATTTCCTCGCGTTCCTTATGTGTATAATAAATGCACTCACACACACACACACACACAAACACACTCACAAATGTGGACCCATACTTTCGTACAGACTGAGTCCTCCACGACCCCCTTTAAATTAGCACGAAGTGGAGTGAAGGCATCCTTGAGGAACTTTACTCGGAAATTAGTATTTCCATGAAATATGATTCGAGCTCATGCCTTCAAGTCGTCATCGTCATCGTTGCCATCAACTTAAAATCTGTCCATTGTGGCGTGGAGCGGAAAGTTTTGCCCGCAACTCCCTACCGCTACAACTCTTTATAGAATCCGTCTACTATACGTGAGGGGATTATATACCGCGAGCTATAAGCTATAGGGAAGCATACTTCCACATTTTACACTACTCCCACCACGCTACATATGTACCACCGCTGTACATTGGTGCACCGGCAGTGGCAGTATACATTAGTGAACGGTTGAACGTTGAACCATTAAAAAATCTCTTCAGAGCCTATTTCGCAGCTCGTTCAGCTAGTCCCGTAGTTACGAGGAAAATGTGAAATCACAGTGGGAGTAACTCTCATAGGCTTAATTATTTAGTGGTCCCATGAACCTAAAAATACTTTCCACACTTAAATATAAAACCATATGCCGTTACGGCGACGGTGAGGGAGGGAGAGAGACAGAGAGACATGGAGAGAGAGGGCAAAAAAGACGACAACGGTGGTGTAGGGAATACGAGCGGAAACAAATATACAAGGTTCACCCAAGTTATTTGTACGTGTGTTTTGTCTGTGTGTGTGTGTGTGTGTGAGCGTATGTGCGCATACGTTTTTGTACATACTTGACTCCCACTGGAAGATACTACTGGATGTATGTGTGTTCCTATTTGTAGATGCATGTGTAGTAAATGCATATGCACACGACAACTCCCATAGTCGAGCAATATTAACGTTTGGCACGGTCGTCGGGAAAATTGCTCCTGGAAATAGAACCGTAGTCGACGGTTGCCGCCGTTAGAAGTTACAGATAATTGGACGCTTGTCAATTAAATTTAATGTAGCGAATGTAAATATTCATGGTAATTAAAATTTGGCCAAAAGAATCAAACGGCATAATGGGAGTTGTAGCTATGACAGGGACGACTATTAGTTCCCTCCATGTCTGCCTGTTTGTATATGGCTGAGCGCTTATGCTGGTAAATCGGTTTGAACAGCGGGAAAAATGAGGGAGGATTGTACAGCATACACACATATACATAGTGCGGAGGAGGGCAGAGACGAAGGAATAAAAAAAATTTTGAGTTGCCTCTTGCCGTTACCGTGAGAGAACATTGAGCCGAAATTTTATTAATATTGCTACACTTTTGTACACGTTAAGGTCACGTCGAGACCCGAAAAAATGTGGAATCAAATGAGAAATGAACTGGAGGAAGAGACGAAAGGGAAGAATGAGCCAAGACGGAGGGACAAGATGGTGATGATGAAAAAAGGGCGGTGAATTATAATTTCTGCAATGACTCACGACGCACTAATGGGATCAATAAACCCTTCTTTACCTTCTTTCTCTCTTGCACCCGAAAGCAACAACACGGTAGACCCATTTAATTTCATTTTACTTAAAATTCATAGTGAGCCTTAATTGGCTTCATATCAGAAGTAATTCCAAGTAGGCCATAATTTGAAGCGAAGCTACATAACGGTCTTCCTGGAATACACAGAGTGTACAATGGCATAAAAATTCGCGCAAAACTATGCCGTCGTTCAATAATGCCAATTTTTTTCAATCCATACGAAGAAAGGTTTCCCGCACACACATGTACGATGATACTGCCAGCAAGTTAGTAGTCGGCAGGAGTGTGTATTAAGCACAATATAATTACTACCACTGATGCGCCAATCACCGTCGCCACGCACGGGTACACCACCCGTCTGGCCGTCTCTATATCATTATTATGTATGCACGGATATGGAATTCTCTCTCTGCATTTATTACAGTGTTCGAGCTGAGGGGCTCATCTGGTGGCCGTATTAGTAGTGTCTATTTTACCCGCCGTCGTCTTCTATTCCTTCGTATAAATCATCGAGATTCGATCCATTTCCACCGCAGGAACCCCCACGCACGCACACACACAACACATCGACACATACTCCGTCCCGTGTGGTAATGTAAAAGTTTTGCTCGGGAAAATCCAAGTAATTAAGTCTGGTTAAAATATTACTACGGGGCCTATTTGGTGAGAAGAGAAGGAAGGCAGCTCAAATGTCGCCGAAATGAAGTAATTTTGGGAGTAGTTTCCAGTGGCGCATACGATGCATATTTCCCGCAGTCTCTCTCTCCCTCCCATATCTTTTCACTTGTGCATAGCTGTCGTAGTCGTTCACATTTCTCCCCTTTCAACTTTTCCCGACATGTCAACCAGCGTATGCCTATCTTTTTTTGTACATGTATCCCGATACTCGTGACAAAATCGGTGTGGACGGAAACCGACTCCTTTCTCGCATTTCATTGGAATTTTCGCGACTGTAACACTCGCCGTTTACTAACCGCTCTCTGCTCCATTTCGTTCCAATTTAACACCACCACCGTCATCATAATAATGCATTACATACAACACCCTGCGTGCCCAATTCTGCCCCGAGCGGATCTGGTCAGTTAGAGGAGGTGATAAAACTCGTGTATATTTTTTCTATACATGTACATACATACGGGGCCACCATTTGAATCACACGCCATATCCTATTGTTCACCCGGCTCATTACGTGCCCGACTATGCTCACACTCATAGCTCATGTGCCTTTTCTCAAGAATGTACCCACAGGACTTTTAGTCACCCGGACATATAGTAATGAACTGGATGCTATCGGCGGAGGAGATCAAGATCTTGGCCGACGTGCAAACTCCTCGGTCTCTATTTCCCTACTCAGATGCCATGTCTGCCTGAATCCACCTCACTTAGGAAGGCATGTCCATCTCGTGTGTATGTGTGTGTTTGAATGTTACAAGAATAAGAGTCGGGACCTGCACTAGAAAATTCATGAGGAAGTTTTAAATTAGAGGGAAATTGTAGCATGCGAACTGGGAATTAGCTCGGAGGACGCTGGGATAATATGACTTTTACCCTGTGTGCCAGCCACCAGCGAATTATATTGTGTGAAAGCTAAAAAGGCCATCCCATTACCCAGTTACTAGCCATTTCCTTTATTCTGTAGCCATTATCATTATTACTATTATCATTATTATTAGTTATTAAGATTAAGAAGAAGAAGCCTGGCATGGGAAATGATAATTTGTTTTCGTACACGATCACGGGTTCATTTACACAGCGGAACAGTCACGACAGACCCATCAGATTTCTGTATTCTTTCGGCATGGGGCTTTGCACGAGTGGATGACGAGCTTGTAAAACTCAAGCATTATCATAGTAAATAAAGGCTTTAGACGCGCTCCTGTAGGTACTTGTCCACATCAGAACACAAGGACACACATAGTGGAAAACGCTCTGGCTGAATTCATCGATTAGAACCTTGTGGCAGTTTCTTCGGTTCAGCTAGAGAGGAAGTCAAAGGGCAAGAGATCAATGCTATTTTTGTACACACGCTTCAAATGTCCGAGGATGGTCTCTAGGCCCGTCAAAAGTTTATTTTATTGAATACATTAAGCTCGTGTATGAATTAGTGTGATAAGTAATGAGGAGACGTGCATACTCCTGTTTGTATATTTGGGCTTGTTTGTGCTCTAGAACATATTCTCAGTCATCATAATCATTCTCATATCAATCTCCGTCCGGCACTCGTCTCTGGTCATAATGAATAGGGAAGCAGGAGTGGTGGTAGTGAGACCTTTATAGTGGACGGCACAATGCATATGTACGCACACACACGGGTGGGAATACGTGTGCGTGCGCCCGTTTCAATGGGCTCAATATCTGACGAGACCGAAGTCATTAGTAAAAATTTTGGAGAAAGAAAAGAATGTCCATCGTCGGTATGTGTCCCCGCATATGTACAGTGGGATGTAACCATGTACATGCGGGACCGGTAAATTCCCATTATGTCGCGTGTGATTAGTCTGGATGTGTGCGCGTGAACAGTGTTGGAGTCAGGAAGGATAAGTTGAGAGAGAGAGAGAGAAAGATGAAGAAGGAGAAGAGGAAGAGGAGAGGGTAAAGAAGAAGAGGATTCAAAGAAATGTCGTGACAGATTGACTATGACGGCGAGACATTTTTTGAAGATGTGAACAATTTGGAAGAGACCCCCTGTCCAGGGTATGTCAAGGGTGAACCCCATAGGAGATGATGGATTAGGGATTTTTGATTAATGCAGCATGATTGAAGCGATTAGCTCGTTAAGAACCAACCTGACCAGCCCACCTGAGTTGGTCTTTAATGAATGTCTAAGTATACGGTTCTCTCTGGCGACCAGTTTCAAAACATTTTCTTCTTCTACCCGTCTCCGTCGTCATCCATAGTTCGTGATTCAGCAGAAAAATCTCTGCTTGTAGCTACACAATACAAGTGCATATATGCATGCAGACACACACACACACACACACACACATGCTCACGTTGGTTCTGAACTTGAAAACCTTTTCACACGCATCTGATTATATCACACACACACACACACATACATATACACACAATAAAATGCCTACTCGGTGACCCGACCAAAGTGGTGGGCATGCATGTGTAAATTCTCATTTGGGAAATTATATATCACATGGAATGTCGGCTATAAGATCAAGCATAAATCAACCAAAGGAAATGGTAGTAAGTAGTAGGTAACACTTACTCTATGAAAGCCCATACACTCACACACTCCTTCGCCGGACACCACGATATCCTCACAATTGACGGACGAGCGTACATCCAATGCTTTCTCCTCTGTCCCTAAATGGTCACTTGTTATTAAACTAAATATCTTCTAGCACCATTAAATGAATATTCAAGATTCAAATCAACGTTTCTGTATCACGAATTTTCATGCCGTCCCCCTCTCTTGTCTCCGTCCATCCGTCCGTCCACCCGTCACATTCACACATGTGAACACCACTGTCTCTCACCACCACCGGCACAGTTCGCAACACAGACAGCATACAGAGTAGAAGACAGCACAAAAGTGCACTTCCAATCCCAAGCTTACAAGGCATGCACTCACACACACACACACGTACACACATTACCGTCTTGACGATTCGCGATCATGCCAGCTACTCTTTGGTAGAGAATCAAATTCAGTGTTATAACCTCCCATTGTAACACGCCCTGGATCTTCCATCATCACTTTTTCAAAGGATAATATAACTTTGACTCATCAAATTCCTCTTTGACATGCCAGGCGCTGCTCTTTAAGAGATCATCCTTACAGTACGGACAAGATCTCCCCCCTGCCTTTCCCCTGGCAGTTTTTCCATGTTGTTTTCGAAGAAGTAACGCGGTGAGCTCATTCACAGCTTCTCGTATAGCTCACAACCATGGTGAATATGAGAAGGACTCCGAGCACACATAAACTAATACGACCAGTTGTCAAAAATAAGTATGGAACGGCTGGACCTCTAATACGTTTTTTGTACGCGTACTTTTTCCTTGAGTTACTACATAGGGACGAGAGATACGGAGAGAGCGAGAGGAAGGAAGAAAAAGTAGTATTTTTTATTTGACAACATGCCTGTCTGCATTGGAACAGCAGGTGACTTTCGATGAAGTTACGCGGAGGAAGAGGAGTCTCCGGTGACAAATCAAAATCCGTATGTACATCACCTCCCCATATCTCTCGCTCTCCGTCTCAGCGTCAAGGCTATGAGGCTGTAGTTATGGGCTCAACATTGTGTAATAAACGGCTGGATTGTTTTGTAGCGATCAATTAAAAGCGTTTTGAGGGAAACGGTCCTGCACGACGGACGGACGGTCAAAGATGTGAGGATCCCAGGGAGTTGTCCTTCGATTCCCCCGGTCGGTCCTCCTAGCCGTATCCATATATGTACTACCCGTCGTTCATTTGTCCTGTTCCCTTACCGGCTGGAATCAGATACGTTAGATTGTTCTCCTACTACTACTACTACTACTACACTGAAGGAATAGTAGTGGGATCTCACGATAAGTTCCATGTGTGCATGTTTTTATTCATCTCCAAGACTTGCTCCCTTTAGGTTCGTGGTGTGAGCTTAGTGTCTTTGAGCTTGACTGATAAACGAGAGACAACTGATGTGGTCGCACTGACTTATTAACATACACAAGTGTAATGTAAATAAAATGGTTCCATCCCAATCCCGTGAGATTTGTAGTAAATTGAGTAAGGTTGGACTTATATGGTTATTCATTTACTAGAGCTCATTCCGGCTGGATATCTTATTTAAAGAAAATACATACATTGGTGTCTCCGTGAGTCAGAGGGGAGTCCCCATCGCGTCTTAGGCGACGGAGATGCCATAAGCAAGTTTTCCCTGTGGGTACATACCGGCTGCATACTTGGAGTAGGAGAGTGACTGAGTGTGCTGGTGTGTGTGCGCATGCATGTGTGCGTTTGTGATTGTGAGTGTGATGCTGATGGTGACCACAATGAGAAGTGAAAAGAATCCTTCCTCATAATGCATGACCGATTAAGCAGAGTCTCTATGCCTGTCATGCCCACGCCTTAAATTAAACACATTCCTGTGCCCTTTTACCCCCTCAGTGTGGAAAAAGGCCGGTGAGGAATTCATTAATTATGCCTCAGGTGGGCTCTAGATTTCAATTTCTTCTAGAAATCCTCAACCTCTCGCACTCCTCACCCTCACCACTAACTACTACAACCACCAGGGCTTGTACACACAGGCTCGCACCACTCTATCTTTATTTGTAGATGGAAATATTACAGAAATTGGAGTTGCTTGATACATTATTACTTTAAATAATTTACACGTTGGAAGACTGATTTCCTAGATGATATCCAGCATGGTCTACCTAACAAGTAGAGACGAAATGCGATTTGAGAGTTATGCTGACGACAGCGGCAGTTTGGATGCGACAGTGTGCCCTTCAGGAAGGAATATTATTCAAAAAGGTGCTGAGGGTATGGAGGACAGGCGGTGGTAGGCTAACGAAATGAGAGATCAGTTACATGCCTGGAGTGCGCATATACTGAACGCCACTATGAGACAGTAAGGGCAGGATTGGGATCTACCTGCGCATGTTTTCATCTGGAATTAATTGCACGACGCATAAGTATTAGCTGGCGAGAGAGTCAATTAGCGAGGGCCATAGGGAAAAGTTCATTCCCTTCCACTGATCCGTGCAGTCGCCCATTATCTCTTTCACCTTTATAGTCTCGAGCCGACAACGTGGTTCAGACGATAGGCTAGGAACATAATCAATTCGCAAAATCGGCTCTCATCATCATTATCCCCATCATCAGCCTGATCGTTTAGTTTTCAAACGGAACGTGCTCACCTTTTTGAAAATGCCACGTTGACATTATTTCATCAATATTTAAATCTGGTTTTTTATGATAGGCTCAATGATATGGTTGTAGAATACCAACGCCCACGGTCACCATCACCCGGACTGCTCTTCGTCTCTCTGTGTACGTTGAAGAAGTCTTTAGGTATTAGCATGTACTCTTCATATGTTTGCAAGGCTACTGAATTCGCTTTGAAGAAATGTGAATTGGAGAATGGCCATCTGATCGTCTCATTTGTCAGCCGTTATAACCAGCTATAGTCTATACCCAATATGTGAGTGAGTAGGAAATGTGGCTCAGCTCTGCGCGAAGAAGTTGGTGGTGGCGCTAGAGGGGAGCGAGGAGGAGTAGTAGGAGGGCGGTGCTGTTGCTGCAAATTAAAATTTATCGCCCCCCTTTCATCACGTCAGTCAAGTTATTGATACAGGAGAGAGATACCGGAGGACAGTGTGGTAGGAGGGATCACAGCTTGGGCAAATTCACCGGTAAATCTTGAGTCGTACGGTGACGTGTGTGGAGACAAGATAGATTTAATTGCGTATAATAAGACTTTGTGACCGTCGAAGAGAACCCCCGCTTAGTGTCTTAGCAATCCCGTCTGGAGGGTTGCGGTGGCCTGTGGATGTTCATTTTAGGAAATATCGACTGAGCCTTACTAAGTGTATCTCTCTGGATCACATGTGTGCCTGGTCTGGCTGAGAGCAAATGTGTGTGCGTACATGTATGCACTTGCGTATAGTTTCGGTGAAGCTTAACAACGCTCATTCATCGGTCGCCGCTGCTGCTGGCCTAAATTGCCTTCACTTTGACTTTTCATTTAAGAAGGAATTAATCCCAGCGACTTTGATTTGAGCACTAAGTCTCCATTAACACTGACAGCTAAATTGATATAAAGTACGCTGTCATAATTTTTTAAGGATTAACGTCTATGAGTTCTGCCAAGTCAACGCCACGGCCGCGCGACCTCCGCCGTGCTTTCTACATGGATTTTCATGTGGGTGTCTTCCCTCATATATAAATACATAATGGGTACGGAGGACTAAGTCCACCTGAGTGGTAGTCCTAGTATTAGCAATAGTATATATATGTTTTTTATGTAGGACTATGGCACTGCAGCAGACTACGCTAGAACGCTATGGTCTTTCATTATTTCTTCTTAGTTCCACATACATTGCTGATTTACGCGCACACACACAGAAAAACACACATACACTGACATTCTCGATTGTGTCCTGCTACAATCTCCTTCCCATCCCCATCTAACACAATGTGCTGCTCACCATACCGCCCGTCTTTCGACCGTGTGCCTACTGTGAAGCGTTAAACCCTCTTAGCAGGTCTAGAGAGGCCTAGTAATCTGTAAAACACTTAATGCTCCTCAAACAAAAGGTAAACACTCGCTCAGTTGGTTGCAATTTACGCATAAGGCATAAGCAACTCGAGCGGAGGAAAATCCCCTCCTCATTAGATATGTCATGCGTTCATGCGGAGGGAAATCCCAAGACTGGCATTCAGTTCATTACTTTTGATTAAAAAATTCTTTGGTCGTCTTGAAAAATTCACCGTCCGTCTCACACTCGTATGTTTCCACAGTTGTTCCTACTATCCTTCTCCCACCAACATGCTGGCTACTAGGACTAACTTATACACACTTAGGTAATACGTCCACCGTTTCACACCACCACTTTCCAGCTCCTATATTGGCTGACCTGGCGTGGCAATGCGGTAGCATACATCCGCTTCCCCACGGAAGGCCCATGTGAGAGCATGCAAAATGTAGGGGGCAATGTGACTATAATTTTCCGTAAATATGGGCATACGCGGCATGACGCAGTCCTGTCACACAAATGCAGAAACACATGCACACAGCAGCATACCAGCATGATTCTGCTTACATTTTCTGCACAAACAAATGGAGCCCCCCTCTTTTTTTAATTCCATTAACAACTCCTTTTGACTGGACGGGAAATCTGGAACCGGAAAAAATTACTCATACGAGTCCCTCACGAAGGGGCTATATAGGAAAATCCAATAATAATGTGTAATGTGTATTATAGTACATGACGGAAGTATAAAGTCCCATCAGCATGGCTCCATTGCCATGATGACGGTGGGGACTGTTGTTGGCACAATTTTTTAAAATATTCATATAGACTTGAGAGAAAAAAATAAAGGGTTAATAGAAAAGTCTGGGAAATTATTTCTTCATCCAATGTATGTTGTATGACGGAAAGGTAACGTGCATATGACGATGATGACGATAATGATGAGGGTTCATAGAGGAAATTATTCCGGTAATAATAATAGCTTATGTTCCCACATTAGTTGATATAGAGGGGAATAAGATGAGAAAACTTTTAAGGAAATTGGCTGGTAGAAATTTAAAGTGTACTATGAGGGGAGTGGACGGAGGGTGGGCTGAGAATCCAGAGGGGCGGGGGTATGGCTGTAACGAGAAAAATTATCCGCTTTGCATGCAACCACCGTTTAACCTTATGCCACTTATAGTCTCCATACCGACGGAGCACACAGTGCACAAACAATGGCCCTTTTTCCCAAGTCATTCCGACTATTGTCCATTTGCAAAGACCGTGTACCTAACCAGACTAAACTGCTGTCTAGACATTGCCAATAATATTAATGAAGAGATAAACTCTAGCTTTAAACATTCCCTCCTCGTCCCCATATCCCACATGCTTGCCCAGCCATTAGCAACCGGTGAGCACATACTTCGAGATCAATTCCAATCCAGTGTGGTCAAATTTAATTCCACTCTGTACGTCTACAGTCCACATGCATAATTGAATTATAGGGGAATATGACAACTGGGAAGGGAAATAATATGCTCCTTGCTTGACCACCGCGCCCGGGGGCTTATACGACAGTCATTTGGAGCCAGAACCACTGTAGAAGCTAGTGATTCAGCTCTAAAATTAAGTATCACAGGGAGCCATGGATTGTCACCTTTTATACAAATATCACTATATATAACTACCTGTGCTACTACTGTAACAGTAGTAATCGCCTAACTACATTGACTTACACAGTCATCACAAGTCTGGCTAGTCCAAGTTTGGCATGTAAATCAGGCCAGAGACACAGACAAGTCCTGATTCATTATTTGGAGGAGGTTGAGGGATTGTAGGTGCACTGTACAAAGAAGTTGTTGTTGTACCACCGGAACGGGGAATGCTACGCAATGAGAAATACTTGGTCATTAATTACTCACTTTGGAATTTTACTGAGTTGCTCCCCATACGATCCACAACAATGGTCCGACCGAGCGTATGTACGTCAGTATGTGTTATGGAACGTCAGGGGACCAGCACTAATGCTGGGAAGCATATGAGAAGATGCAATATACTCTAAGCTTGGGACCACTGTAACACATACCCATGCTCCTATCCATGAGAGGGACTGGGCAGGAACAGGATGTAGGACAATTTACATTGGCTGGAAGGGTTTACGAGTGGAAAGCAAGTCGTAATTTGATAAGAAAATTTGATGGTTAAGATATAAACGACACGCGCCGGCCGTAAGATATTATGCAGAATTCCGGCTACCAGATACCTGCAGCGATCTCAAGGGGGTCGATGTCACACATATTGGAAATCATTGGTGCATCCCCGTAAGTACACACAGAGCCAGGGAGAGAGATAGATGAGAAAATACTAAAACTTTACATTCATTCCTTTATCTTTCCCTGCCCAACAAATCAACATGTGGCCGACCAATGGGATTCCGTCATAAAGACCGTTTTTCAATCCTTTTTTCCACTATTTCTTCTTCACTATTGCCATGGCATAGGCACACATAGCATTTGTATGTTTAGAAACAAGTATACGCGAATAAAAATATACATATATGCTCTCCTTTATCTCCAAAAGTTGTTGTCAAACGAAAGTAATACATTTTTTAGATCAGACCAACGACAGTAACAAGAACAAGAACGGAACGTTGGGTGTTAAAAAAGATACAACAACGGGATTAAGGACAAGCTGGGATAAATGAGATCAATGGATTAGCTCCACGCTGATTTGCATCCCTTGCATACTACCTTTATGTACACACACCGATCCAGAAGAAAGGAGAGGTAGTGCGGAGTTTTAACTGCCATGTGCGCTCCTTGCTCCAGAGGTGGGGAGATTGGCGTGGGTGATCAGTTATTTTAGAAATTAACATAGCTTATGTATAGGGTTGAAGATGAATTAGTAGTAGTAGAAGAAGCGGCGGTAGTGATAGTATACGAGCTTTAGTAGGCCCTTCTCCAACGAGTAAATTCCAGCACTCCATGTCCGCGTCGGTGCTGACGTTCTGGTATGCACTCCTGTATCCTACAGAAAGCAGCATGTGCTTCCTAGCAGTACCCGCGTGTGCTCCATCGTCCTCTCAAGTCAACACTTTGTATATACATTATACACCGGCCCCGCTTCTAGCACTAAGAAAAATGCCAGCAATGGAGTGTTGGGGGGACTCATCCTCAATTCCACGTTCCTAAGTGAGTCACCTTTAAAAATTTTCAGTCCCTTTTACCCCACATTTAGCCTCCTCCGAGCTCCATCATCGTTCAGTCTTACAGACTTTTAAATATCAACCAGCACTATGATGGGTTCAAATAAGGGATTTGCCAATGAAAAGACGGACATCCAATCTTAAAGGACACACAGATGGAATCCCATATAAAGGCTGCCATTTCCCCAATGAAAACAAGGAGAGCATTAATTCAAGGCTCTTCCCTTGTTGTTCCTACAAAATATGACGGTGGGATTTATAACGGTTGGAATCTGAATACACACGTATCAGCATATATGGAATCCAGGTATACAAAAAGTGTTACAATAGGATGTGCCCGCTTTGTTCATTATTATGCGGGGATGGAGGTGAGCGCATCACATTCCTGCCCATGTAATGTGAAACAAAGATGCGTAGTACTTGCTAGTGGCTATCCCGGCTGACTGGTGATGAAAACGGAAATTCATGGTCCGAATGATTGCGGGATTTTTAATGGAGCTCCCAACTCTTACTCACATAGAGTTGACATTTTAAAAATGAGCATGAAAGTCCGGATCGTTTCTCAAGATGACGGAGCCCAGTTACAGCCGTACTCGTTTTGTTCGTGGGGAGGAGACGGAAAAGTATTATACACAGGGTCATAATATATGTACACGTATTATGACTCCCAAGTAATGAGTTCCCATTGTGTATACTATGTACTGATGAATGTCGCCAATGTCAACGTCGTCGTCGTCGTCATCATCATCATCATCATCATCATCATCGTCATTTTCCAGCACCAACGATGGCATGAATACGTGTGTGGCGGCGGACGGTAATAAGACAAAAGCCGCTACACTGATGTGGCACCAAGTTCAACCTTGTCATCGTTCACTTTAAATACGGAAAAAAATGGGAAGAGAGGGTGAACAATTATGCGCACTATCCTGTCTCCCTGCTCAAGTTCAAATGAATCATCGTCATCGTCAGAATCCACTCTCACATATGAAACTGGCTCGTTGCCACTATGCAAGACACAACTCTCTTTCATCCAATTTTTTCTGTCTTTATAGGAGATGACGATTAGTATATATACGTGGAGTTACCATTAGACTGGCGGGAGGGCAATGGCAATAGCTTTATGTAGCATGGAACCATCGTTAGTCGGGACTATTCCTGAGACTTTGTTCTTCATTCAGACTGTCAAGCTTGAAACACTTGTCTAATTTCAATGCATTATTTCCCATCGCCCCGCAACCTAAGGACTTATGGATACCGGGTTGGAAAGGAAATATTAGCTCGTTCTTTTCCAACTTCTAGCCCAACTTTTCCAAGTGATATTTATGGTGTTAAATTAGAGATTCTTCATTTTCACCATCATGGCTAAACTGTGAGGAGGAACATCAGTTATGAGAGAGTGTTGTTGGTGTTGTTTGCGGGAAAGTAAAAATTCCCCCGTCCCCCCATTCAGGTGCAGATTCCATTCATTGTGGTATGCAACATGGACTACTACTACAGATTAACTGCTGCACAGTAACTTGGTCCATGACCAGCTGGATCTTGGCGCCCTCATCCACCCTTATAGCAAGTAATCAAACATACATAGCCGGGAAAATAGACATGTAGCAGAGGCTGGATTTTCTGCAGTTTTATGAATCTCCTCGCTCGGGCTCTCGTCAATGATGATTATGATGATGACGATACCAATATAAAACGAGGAGGGAAGAGGTACAATACTTGTTAGAGATTCGTAAGTGAAATAAAAATGACGGCCGTATTCATGCAGATCAAAAACCGGTTTGAAGATTTTTTTCTCCTTTCCACTCTCTCTCGCACTGGGTTTTTTCCTCACAAGAGTACAAGAGGAACGTCGCGTCAGAATTCCAAAAGAAATTTAAATCTTCTATTGATTTCAGTACGAGAAATGAGCCGAGAGTTGTTACTCGTCAAAGGGTCAAGCTTTTAGTCCAAGGCCTTTGGTCTCTCACCACCATTCAGTCTCGCTCGGTCGCCACCACCTTGATTACTATGTATGAAAAGGGGTGTGTGTGTGTGTGTGCTCTATGCGCCCGCGTCTAGTGCAAAGCTCTCATCCGGAGAACAACTTCCTCAGCATCCACATTTTTATCCTTACATTGTTTTTTCCAGAGTGAAAAAAATCACGTTTGTTTAAAGGCTCGTTCTTCTACTCTGTATCCACGGTGATCTCTTATGTTCCAGGGTGGACACCATGTGAAATGTATGACCGATGATGTCGATGTAAGAATTGGAGATGCACTGGGAATCCCGTGAATACAGCTCACCAATCTGAGCAATGGGACAGATGGACTCAGAAGAGTGGCTTTGTGATTGCATAATTGTAATGAAGGCTGCAGAAGCTGAACTTATAGTGAATTACGAAAGATATGTTCCGGGAGGAGGATGAGATTTTTGAGCCGGCGCTCTGCCAAATCCTTTTCTCCTGTAATCATCTCTCCCCTTCGTCAATGGACTAAGGGCCTAAGGACTGGTCGTGTATGAACACATGTGAGCCCTTGGTTTGCTCCCAGATGAAAAACAAATTTCAGAGGAGAATCCCTTTTGTCATCTTAACGTCTGATAAGGCTCCCTATAAAACTAGATTTATTCATCCCGCTATTTTTTCTCAATCCATCATATCTCTCTCTCTCTCTCTCGCAGATCCGAACTCAAATCCTCGTCTCACTAACTACACTTAATTTGCCAAAGAAATCATAGAGAATCTCTCTCATGCCTCGGCTCAGAAGATTTTTAATGAACCAGAGATCATGTATTGAGTGAGGATAGGAGGTCTGGGAAGAGGGTGGCGTACTACATGGGGAATGCTTCTACTGCGGTGATACTATGAGGCTCGTTATTGGAATGCTAAAAGAGATGGATTTTAGTACTGACATGAGAGCACTTTGTGAGAATCAGCATGTTCAATGGTGTACTGTGAGTTTAATTAATAAGAATCGAAGTCTGAGAGTATACAGTACTGGCTGATCGAGTAGAAGATAGGATGATGAGAGAGTCAGAGTCAGAGGGAAGGACAGATGAGTTCCTTAGGCAGACTTTATGTACCGTAGTTTATCCATTCAGATCGTCAAGTACACTTAGGATTACACAAGCGCATACGGACCCACATACACATACGCATTGCCAATTATAATGCGCGCACTCATACGTTCCTGTTCAATTCAGCAGGATAACTTACGGGGCTGGCACGCATACACACTCACACACGCTCATTAGTCGTACCTTCAGAGCAAATAAGATGTGGAATGATGAGAGCTGTGAAGGTAGAAGCATAGACTTGTCTGTCCCAGGATTCTTCATTCTGGTGGTAGCCAAAAATGATTCCAAAACTGGAAAAAGTCCACATGGAGAAGCGTTAGTTAGTACTCTATGGGAATTGAATAAAAAAATTTCAGTAAAAATGCTTAACTATTTTTAAAGTTCAATAGGAATAATCAAGCAATTAAGTTTGTACTAAGCGTCTATTCTGACTCTGGCAACGTCAACATTTTGAGAAAGAGAATCATCCATGATGAAGATGATGAAAATTGCTCGCCCAGCATCTCAATGCTTCAAATGGTGGTAGGATAAAAATAGTGTGCCCTAGCATGTCCTGTCACTCTCATGAATTTATTCCGCTTCTAGGAGACTGCCGAATGGACGTGCAGCAAAACGGGCTGATAATGATCGCCTATTTCCTCCTTCATGCTCAAATATTTATGCGTTTGACCCGGACATTTTTTGCATGGGATTCTACAACCGGTTGCCACATTGCAAGCATAGCAATTGCTATATCTAGTGTAGAGGAGATGACGCTCATCGGTGATTTCCTAACTATTCAATGCACGTGACGAAATGATGAATGATTGCGGGTCAATGGAATTTCATCACGGTTTCCAACATGCCCTCCAAAATGCTTACATGTGAAAACTACGGGTGGTTACATGAATTTGAGGGTCTCTTTAAAACTTTCTTCGAATTCCCAAATGATTCTCCTGCCTTACATTAATCTACCGTTGCACATTGCCATCTTACGCTATCATTGTTGGGATGCCCCCACTCACCAATTTTGGATGCGGATCAAAACTACCAGCGTAGCATTCACTCATAAACTTGGACTAAATTCTAGTTCAGCGAGGAAGTTGTTACGACTGGCCAACGCACGGGTTTCAAACTAATATTTGCAAGGATTTCCTTGTGAAAACGATGAGCGAGCGGCCTCCTCTGGTGGGAACTTCCAGGATATGTCCTCACACTTTCAACTGATTGTGGGCCATCATCATCAGGTTGGGATAATTGCATGTGAGACTCATTCGTATTATAGTATTAATATGAAGTGGCACATGCATTCACTCCCGAAGCATCAACCATGCCCCCTGCTTCTTGGCGCCTATATCCCCTGCTGTGACTTTTGCGACGTGTGAACGTCACCGTAGGAGTGCTTAGCACTAGTGGAGTACGAGTCATCATAGTAGCCTGTTAATGCAGTTGCATGGACCGAAACTGATGCATGTGCGTTTATAAGTCGCATGTCATTCATTTAGAGCGCCTCCTTTTTCTCGTCCTCCTCTTAATTTTCCTTACATTCGCGCCTCATCCCGTCGTTAAAGTTGAGCAATAGAAAAACTATTACTATTATTATTTTTATTATTGCCATCTTTAGCGGGGGATGTGAACCAGACTTAAGTTCATATACTTATTGTGATTATCACTGTGAGGAGGACGTGAATGAAATCCATGGTATTAGAACGAAAATGGTGGGAATCAAATACGTGCTAAGGCAAGTATGAAATGAAGGCGTTCATGTCATTTGACTAATTTCAGCATATCACAAATAAAAAATAGGGTGCATCCGACAGGCAATCAAGAAAAGTCTAACACTGCCAGCCCCACCAACACTTGGCTATACAAACTGCGCACATACATAGCCCTTACGGCACTCTTGTACTATAGATAGCACCCATATTCTCCTCTATTACTCATCTTGGTTATCTTATAGGACTCATACGGAAAGGAATCAACGGGGAAATTATATCAAGTCTTAAAGGCACTGGTGCATACATAGCTAGTAGTGCAATCCAATATGCCACCGTATGTTCATCACGAGAGAGATAGCGAGTGGAAGACCGACTGCATAAAAGTTTGCTCGTGAGGATCATATAGCACAGAACATTGAGAGAGATACACCCGAGTGTACAACTCCCACAATTTGAACTCTGAACGGCCATAGGTGGATACAAGCAGTGTTATGGTATGCAGAGCGACTCCTCCGACACAGAATGAATGAGCTAGAAATTACAGAATGCACGAAACGGACTGTATATTAAGTATATACAATGCTATGCTATGTTACAAACCGTACCAGAACTCAAACTTCTCATAGTCGCCACTCTCAGTCAGACAAACCAAAAGGCTTCATTCCCAACCAGCCAACTCGAATTACTTTTAATGACACATGAAATCGAGCATTTAAATAAATGAGTTTAGAATGTCTTCGCCCATCCTCAACTCAATTATCCCAGGGGAATTGCAGTTGCCAAGTTAACACACCAAAAAACCGTTGCCATTTCTGCCACTATTATACTTCTCCCTACGTACACGCCATTCTCTCCTCGTGTACCCGTCCATGCTCCGTGTCACCTCATTCAGTTAGTAGTCTACTCATTTTACTTATCCCATATAAGCGGCCGTATGTGACTCCGTAATATGGGACTCGTAACATACCAACCCACTCTGTCTTCCAGCAGTTCTCTTCGCACTTTTTCTTTCCTCCTCTCTACATAATGTACACATACTCCTGGCACGAACTCCAATGCCGTCTCCATATGTGAGGTGTGTGAAGGAACTAGGGCTTGAGTACAACAAACATGGTTTGGAGGAATAAAGTGAAATGGAAATACTGCACCGAGGAAATCGCTCTGGCATGGAACTTTCTCTTGGACTGCACGCAATTAGTCTCCGACGTTTCTCAACAACTATGAAAATCCATTTCCCTGGCAAATGGGTGTCGACGCAAAGAGATGCGAACACACTTGCGAGCACACGTGGAAGCAAGGATCCACACGACGTATATTTAGGCTTATGTCCCCGTCAAGGGAGTTGTCAAGGGCCGTTGGGTGCCGGGAACGAGTTAGCTAGCAATTAATAACGACGATTACAGGGACATTTTCCATATCTTCCTATTTTTAAACTCATCACTTCCGTGATCTTGTTTATTTTAACGCTCCAATCCGTAGTTCCTACCCAAGATATGCCCCCTGACGCCGTCTGACATTCTTCAATTCCTGGGCTGTCAGGCTCATATACACTTTTTAGTGGGCGCAATTAAGCTATTCATGCTACATTTACAAATCGCAGGACAATTAGAGAATGGAGTGGAGTGAGGTGGACACGTGGCTACGACACACTGAAGTAGCTTTTTTCATCATTTTACCCGCACACTCAAACTTTCGACGGTGGTGGGTTATTATCCAAATCTAGTTGTGGTAATTCAATTCTTGCTTTTTAGGCTCATGTATGCATTCCACTGGGGTCCTCTTCTCCAGTCAGAAGTTCGGCATATGGATCCGACCACAAACCGAGATACCCACACGTGCACACATAAGCTCACACACGAGCCCTTCATCCTTCCTTTCGTATAAACTCGCATGAATTAGACAGAAAAAATAGAGATTTTTTGCTCCCGTGCAAACGTTTGAAACGAATAAGAACGTGCACAGAAGTTATCCCGAGTAAATATTTAATACTGCCATGGTGGGTGCGCAGTGAACAGTGCTAGCATATATGAATTGATTCCATGTAGTGAATGTACTCGGTCCATGTATACACATATGCTGGTTACGAAAACCAAACAGTTCAAACTCGAGTGTTGGTACAATACCGACGACGGAGTGCATCTCATTAACTGATGAGTCGTGCAGCGTCGGACAGTAATAAACAATTGGTGCGTTCGTCGGTGGAGAAACAGAGTTTCATGACGGTGGCGGTGCTGATGATGACGTTGCCAGCTATAGGCAAGGGCTGAAAAAGCATGAGTTTTCTCAAGAGTTTTCGCCGTTCCGGAGCGATGCATACAGTTAGAAAAACAAACTCTAGATTTGCCCCGTGTGCACAGAGGAAAAGGTACACCGGTTTCATCACCCTTCTCCGACGATTCAAGTGATTCATTAGAGCGAATAATGAATGCTCCTCCTTGAATAGAAATGCAAATGAGTTTTATTCGCCTTCGGTTTTTTCCATACGTGGCTTTGTACATGCCCTGTTGCTCGCTCTCCTATCCCGCTGGTCACAAAGCGTTTATTAGCATTAACCAAAGCACCAGATAGTATACACACTCATATGTACAAACCGGTGTCACTCCGACACGTTCCGCACCGTACCGGGTTCTCCCGTTTGTTCCAATGCAAAAAAAGCCTTGTATTACCATTCAGTCTAAATTGGTTTAACACTTTATACGCTGGCTCTCTATATCTCCGTCTGCCGGAGGTCGAAACGCACAAACATGCGCGCACACTTCTTATTTGTTCAGCCGTCTTAAAAGTCTTGAGAGAATTAATGGGCGGTCGGGTGAAAGAAGACTTGAGACAAGGGGAAACAATATATGGAACACTGTGAGAGCCGTAAGAATTATTTGGCGAGGTCCAAAAGTGGAAGGGATTAGGGCATCTTTGCTTATATAGCTAACAAGGTTGAATGACAGATGAGCTGAGCAGATATTGGTAACGTCATCCTTCTCGAAGAAAAAAGAAAAGTTGTAGGATTTAATTTTTCCAGTTGTTACCGCACGATTTTGCAAATGCCTACATATGTCCGCACACAAGCTTACCCTCCCTCCCTCTCTATCTCTCTACCTATCTACATATGCATGTATCTATCTATCTATCAAAGGTGTTTACTTTCGTCTCCAGGACGTCACGAGCACCCTTACGCATGCAGGTGCCTGTACAATGGCGTATACAAAATGTATGGGTATAACAACTGATGGCAAGTCTTCGCTTAATCAGTGAATGTGAGCAAAGACGCTTATATGGATAAGAAATAAGTAAAGCTCTCATAACATTGTCAAGGACTGGTGCGTGGAACTAACAAGGCTTAAAATAGTCTGTTGTGGGTGTTCGCATAGAAGTTACACAGTGAATCTGAGAAGGGGCACATGCCAATCCGCGATGCTTTTGTGCGCTCTATGTATCTCGCGTGTATGTGTCTGTGAGTAAGCTCATGCGAGAAATGAAATGAGCATTGGGAAGTTGAAAGCTGCTGGACGGTGGTGGTTTTAAAGATTTCGTCGGCGACAAGGCTTGCATATGTATCCAGATGAGCTTCTACTCACCACTAGTTCCTTCCAACTCCATCGATTTTCTGCTAAAAAAAAATTCTTGCCCTCGCGCGCTCTCTCTCTCTCTCTCTCCCTCTTTCTGTATTCTTTTGAATCTACGTAAGTTTTTTAGCCTGTCCGTCCTTTTGGTGTCTCTAATGTGCATATGCGTATAATGTATACATAATGTATATACACATAGATATACACAATCATATACTTGGCCATGCAAAAAGGTGGACGATGTGTCCAGAGGCGGCTGGTTAGTAATTTCATATGTGAGCAGACGTGTGTATGCGATGAAGCCTGGAAAGGGGAGAGGACGAAGAAAGCGAGTGGACGGACAGGGAGAAAGTAGAGGAAGCGGGAAAAATATATATATATATACGCCTGGTAAGGAAGGCCGTTAGAGTGAGTTCAGCTGGAAGGTATGAGATGAGTTGAAGAAAGTAGAAAAGGAAAAAGAATTGAATGGACCAAGTGAAGAAGACCAGGGAAAATATCATCAAAAGAGCATCAGCATTGTGAAATTACGCATTCATTTCCGTACGGACGCCTGGGAAGTCCACTCATGCGATAATGTGTCTCTGTCAGACGCGCGAGAGAGAGAGACAGAGAAAGAGATAGAGACCGGCGGACAGCCTCTCTCCACTTGGTTACTGTCTGTCCTGTTCTATTCTAATCTGGACGCGATACATGTTCACTTGTATATGTATATGCGTATTTATATTCATAAAATTTCCTCTTTTCTCTCTCGACGATGACAACGACGACGACGGACTAACTCCACTCGTACCGCTCTAGTTGCCCGTAAGCGGGCTCAATATTATGAGGTTTTCATAGTGGCCATGGGAGAGGGACTGGTAGCTCCAATGGTGGAGAGTTTCCCTGGTTTAAAAAATTTAACTGTACGAGTGCATGACTATATAAACTGTGACTAGCACTGCTACAACAACAACTACTACTGCTAGTACTGAGGCCATTATTGCATATCCCTGTGCTAAGATTTTCCTCCTTGGTATGGATGGACGATGGAGAGTTGGCGACAGGGACGGCGGCATGTTTTCCCCTCGTCCCTCACTTCATCATCATAGCATTTGCATTAAGTAGAGGAAGGACTTGAGCGGAGAGATCTACATGGAGACAATGTTCTTCTCTGACGCCATTTACCGCATACTTGCCGGATGTCATCATTTTCCAATCCCTTTCTGTCCTGACGTCTACATTTTACTAAACTTTACTCTCTCAGCTCTCCGAGTAAAAAAATGCTGGACGCTCTTAAATTTTATTACCGTTTCACTCTCTCCTTCTCCGTAATATCCAAACATCCCTCGACATTGTTCGTCGTCGTCGCCATCGTGTTTTTCCCCTTACTCCTTTGCAATGCCTCAATGTCCGAGTTTGTTCTGGTGTGTTTGTACGACGGCCCTTCTACTACCCGTTTGAGTCTGGCGGGCGGGATTGGAATGTGTGAGGAGGATGGTGTGCTGCTGTTGGAGCTTACAGTGCTCCATCTGTGCCAGTTCAAGGATCGCATTCAAAAGAACGTTAGTGCCGCTTGAGTGACGAATATATTTGTAAATGTGCTGAAGTCACTATTAGTTGTTTATTTGGGCCAGAAAACATGTACGGGACGGCCACAACGTGGGTGGGGTGGGAGCCGTGGAGGATGGATGAGCTGTGGAAAAAGGTAGGTTGTCATATATTGGCGACGCTGGGAGGCATTTATGTGTGTCACCTCAAATGAATATTCCTTGCATAGTTACGTGTCACTTCCCTATTTCATATACCGGACCAGGTTCTACGATTTTCCGGGACAATCTTGACGATGCTCCTGGCTCAATGTAATTCATTTGGAGCAATGACATTCCCTGGACCCCTTCAAAATCTACTGGTGTGGTTGTAGCCATCCTCTTACCGTGCTTTTGGTTCGGGAGGATGACTCGTATTTAAAAATGTGGGGTAAGTTTGTCAAGAAATCATCACTCACTACTAGTATACCCATCTGTATGCTTCTCTCAGGAACTCCTGTACCCATCAATTATTTGACTGCAATATTATTACTTCAGTAATGATATCATGCTTTGAGGCATGGATCTTTACTTTATTGATCCATTTACGTCAAAGATGTAGAGGGGGAGGGTGAAGATGTAGAAACATAATGATTTTGTATTCCACCATTTGCACCACTACTACCGCTCTGTACATGCGAGGTTAAGGATATGAAGGGTGTGAGCCTGATTTAGTCGTCCTTTTCTCCGTCCCAGTCCCGTCGTCTTCGTTTCCATCTTCCAGGCGGAATCCATAAGTGTGGCATTATATCATCAGAAGTATATCCCCTGTTAAACCTAAAGAAACCCGGGTTGAAATGCTAGGAAAACTACGGAGAGTGCTGTGTGATATCACATAGTGTGTAAGCGTGTGAGGAGGATCGACAGAGAATACCGATTTCCTGGATGACAGCCAAACTTGAGCATTCTCTCCCCACTTTGTTTACACATTTTGAGGCGTAACAAGATCGAAGAAATACATACGCATATGTATGGATTAACTAATGTAGTATCCCTGGCACTGCTCCTATGGCTGGGTCCCTGGACCCAAGTCTTCTTCTTTCTTATCTTCCCCTCATCCCCTTCTGCATGCATGCGTGGGTAGGAGTGCAGCGGGTAGAAAGTTGTTCGTGGAGCAGATCGTATGTGCACAAGTAGAAGAAGAAGAAGAAGAAAGACCTGTGAGTGCTTCCTATGCATGAAGGAGTAAGTGAGAGACCGTACATATATAGCACGGCAGATTACTTACCAGACACATGAGAGAAAAACTAAAAAGTGTAGTCATGTCCTGTTGTGATGCATATAATCCGAGTATGCAGATGTCCTGTCCTTCCCGAGTAGTGAGAAGTGGTCGTAGTGGTCGTATACGGTGGAGGGTGAGATGAGCGCTCGGCGGCATCGACAACGACGAGGACGACCACGAAGCACAAGGAGCACTGGTAGTGCGACCAGAGGAAGAAGAAGACGAGGCGGGATGCATAAATTTTTCATAATGTATGAAGCATTAGAGATGAATCGATAAATACAAAGTTGCTCCTAAGCACGGAGAGGGAATTGTCGAAGGGCCAAGGATGGGAAGATCATGACAGGAGCTTCATCATCCAGTGTATCTTGCTGAAGCAGAAGGCGTTTGAAAAATGGAAGGAAAGAGGAAGCTGGACTTGAAGGCGTTACATGAAGAGAAAGAGCGAGAGAGCATTATGGCATCTTGCGAGATGGACTTAGTAATATGAACGGCCAGTAGTGCGGTATGGTAGTAAGTGTACGACCACCCTACACTTCCACCATAGAGTCGTGGTAGTAGTTCTAGTAGCAGTTGTCCTACCATCCAAAATAGTTTCAAGCAAACCTCTAAAACTCTCACTCCTTCTTCCATCGTCTTCGCCCTTCTCCTCCTCCACTTGGTCTTCCGTCTTCTATCATACGCCAGGCTGATGATGCTGATGACAACAACGAAGAAGGGAAACGAGGAAAGTAAAGAGGAGAAGTTTACACATATTATAAAACAGAGGAGGGCAGAGTGGAGTGAGTGAGTAATTGCAATACTAGCGCACAGTAGTGGTGGTGGTTGTTGCTACTGCTACTGGTGAAAAAAATATGGGAAGTGGAGACACAGTTTGGGGCTCAAGATGAACGGAGAGAGTAAGTAAAACCAAAGCACTGATTACTATTATGGTGGCTACATAAAGGGATGGGTATGGGTACATTAAAAATCCTCCATCTTCCCGGCACTATTAGTCCTCCCTGCTCCTATTATCCTTCTTCCCGCGGTCATATGATAGATGTATATAGCAGAGCGACTGAGTCCAAAGACATCTCTCTATGTCCACCGCCCACAACACTCATAGTTCCGTCATGAGCATCATACATGTACAAGACAGCATAATAACTGCATATTACGGCGATGACGACCAAGACTTTTCGTCTCAACAAGGCCAGAATGCAGAAATTATTCTCTGACCGTTCGTTGACTACTGATACGTCGTATTGATCCGGTCTTGGAGGGTGACAGAATTGAAGATCATCCTCATCCTATGACAACCCAGAGCCATATAGAGCCTGTCACGTTAGTCGTCGGAGTATTGGTAGTGGTAGTAGTAGTAGTAGTAGTCGTGGAACGGTGAAATGACATTTTTAATCTCCCACCCTATATCATTTCCTCCATCCACATCTAAAGAAGCATTTGATGTCCTTTTAAACAGATTCACTCCCTCCTATCCCCGACCTCTTTTCCCTAAACATTCAGAACTGAACCTCATCAAAAACCGAAAACCCTCATATAGAGTAGGAGGATGAGGACGACGACGACGTTGATCGGTCTCTCAATTCCATTTGCTTTCAACTCCTTTTCCTCCTTTCTCTCTCTCTCTCAGGACTTTCCCACTACTACGAGCTCAAATTCATGCCAAGGTAAACTTTGAATGTGTAATGTATTGTACATGTAGACCCTCTTTTCACATCAAGAATATTCACATCCCTAACGACGAGAAGACAAGTGGGAATATGAAGGCATTTAACTTTTCACGGGTGAGCTTTTGAGCGAATTCTTGTTTCACCGTGCGCCAGTAATAGTGGTGGTAGTGGTAGTAGTGCAGTAGTGAGGGGAAAAGGGGGAGCGTTATGCGAGTGGCTGTTGATGAGCTGAGAGTATAGAGGTGGTGGTGCTCCAAGTGCCATAGAAGAGGTATGAGTGCAGTGGATAAAGGGACAGTTGAAGTATATAAAAGACATACGTACATGTGTGCAGCATCATCTTCCGTTCCACTTCTTCGGAGATGGTCTGTGTGTGTGCCGCAGTCAGTGTGTGTTTGTGTGCGCTAGTAATATGACTATTCGTGCATATCTGTCTCTCGTACGAGTGCAGTATACGTGTAGGAAGGGAAACTATATGACTTAATATCGGGATCGGGAGGACAACGTCGTCACCATCAAATAAGCAAGCTTTGAGAGTTCAGATACGAATGATGGATGGTCTTTCACATGGGTCCGCTGGTATTAATTAAATGAACGACTAGAATACGAGATGGGGATTCGTTTGATGCTACGCACAGACATACACACACTCGCACACAGAGGAAGACGTGAGACACAGGCCGGTGTGGAGCCGCGGCGGAGTAATGCTATGCATGTATATGGACGACCGGCTCATGATTTCCCCGTAATGTACAGGGCGGCTCAGGCTCAGACCCCCTTATTCACCTCCCCTGAATCCATGAGGCTACCGCTATTGCGTGTATTTTAGAGGTACCGTGGATATTCCCGCTAAGGAAGGGGTTGCAAATAAAATGTTAGTTAATAAATGTCATGGTTTAAGCCCTTTGAGTGTCATCACGGTGGTGTAATCATGAAATTAAGTCTGAAGGCGTTCCTAATTAATGTTGGAGGCTACGACCTGTCAGTGGATATTGCTGATCCAAGGTTACTTGGAGAACCTTCTGTCCGAGCAAATATATTCCATATTACTCTGCCCATTCTTCTTTTGTGTGGACAAAGAGATAAAAAACGTGGTGTGAGAGATCTGATTTAGCCACATGTAAGCACATATGAGTTCCACGGTGACACTTAATATGAAGCCTGCTTATAAGCACTTGTGACTGTCATTAGGGTGTTAAATAGGTTTAAAGTCAGCACATTTGGCGTAATGTTTCAACTTATTAGTCCAGGCCTTGTTTTATACGACACAAATTAGGCTGCTGAACCGTCGTCATTTACTCTTCCAACAACAGACCCCGTAGAAGCCGCAGTGGTCTGGTGTCACTAAAGTGTGTGGGGAATGAATAAATTTTGTTTTACATCACACTGGCCGCCGCCGTCATTTCAAGTCATTTAATACTGGCTCTGGAGTTATGGAAGGAAAGAGAGGAGAACTGGACGTATTGATGCTGCTTCTCATAAGTCAGGAGCCAGTGTATAGGCAGATGGGGTTTACCAAGGACGGCGCGCGCGGTGGTTATAAGCCGGCACAACTGAGACGAGGAGGGACATTAGGAGTAAAAAATGGTGATAGAAGGAGAGGGCGGGGCTCTAAATGCGGTTGGTTGGTTAGCAATTTAGAAGAGTAGCTGCACATCCTCATTTGTTAAACCAATTAAAAGCTCTGAAAATTATCCCTAAGCTTCAGTATGATTAGCATTTAGGATATTTACATCCGGCAGGCTGAGAGAGCTGTAGTATCTCTGCAGTGGTGGTAGTAGTGGTGCGTGTACGTGCGTGAGTAGGCGATGGTCCTGCTTCGCTGACGAACATGCATATGTCAGCGGGCCATGATCCGGCTTAATGGTACAATGAAATCTGTGTGTGGCCTTAATAAGCCACATGGTTTCCTCATCAACAAATTGAATGACTATGTTATTATTAATAATATATTGCCCAAAGAGGGTTCTTACATCACCACCAGTGCATTGGCAGGGAAATGAATCCTGTCGGCTTATTAATTGTGATAGTTCTTCTCTGACGATAGGAAGCTCCTCTTCATGGAAAATAGTTGATTCCAACTGAGGCGTCAATTAAGCACTGTGGAGAACAAGGAAAGGGAGAGTAAACAAAGGCTGTGGAATTGATTCTTCTCGCTTGGAAATTAGAGGCAGGAGGAATAAAGAGTTGCCACTTAACAGCTCTCTCTCTCTCTCTCTCTCTAACCATCAGCCGAACATGCATATGCGCACTTCAGCATAGTTGCATCCGTTGTGGATATGCACACACACTATTTGGAACGACTCTCCGCTCTCAGACTCTTGGACACAGATTAGGGATGTAAGCCTACGGTTAGCGGATCATCAGACACCAGACCAAGTGTTCACAGCTCCCTTCATTGACACAATAATTAGTGAATAGCCTGAAGTGATATAACTCTTGTTCCTTTTCTAAGTACTGGAAGGGCGCATCCAAAATCAAAGTGATTCCAGAACCCTGATGTGCATGTTAATGAATCCTCGTCTTTTGTTCTCCGTCCTCCCCAATGCCCTCTGTGACTGGTGTTGGTGTGGAGTGTGGAGTGAGAGCGAGCGGGAGGCACATTATACAGAAAATCACACATGTGTACCCACACATACATACAAAACACAGGCAGAACTTGGACTCACTTGCTCAGGCCTCAGAGAGCCAATTGGTACAATACAGATCATCGTTATTTAATTGACTTAATCCCTTGTTCTCCCCGTATAATTCTCTCATGCTTGTTTTGCTTCTTAAAGAATCGACAGCGTACATATTAGATGTATGTGAAGCGTTCCTGTCGTGAAGGAAACCAGGAATCCTGTCCCTGCTGCACGGTCCAATCGGCATCCAATAATAACTACAAGCAATTGTTACGCCCTGGAGTATATCATCAAAGGAGTTGAATCTACTCACGCACCCGACATTCTAACGAATCGTTTAATTCTACGAATTCCAGGATCCAAACCAAGGCTTGACGCAGATGGTATCTTCGCTCCCGGCATTTGCTTATCATTCGGTATAACTACAAAAAGGTTCCGGTGGATTATGCGGCACACAAATCCAACATATCCTACATTTAATTGCATTACACAGCTGTCAGTCTGAAGTGTTGAAACAGCTCCATGCAATCAACACCCTGGACTTATTGTAAATTTCTCAATCAGGAAATAACAGAGCCTATTGACGCTAATTTTTTTTGTAGATACGCGTACCAAATTACTTTTAAATTCCTTACGCTTCTGATTCCACTTCGAGATAACTGATATTTTTCATGCTCCAATACTCCTAAATAACATTCTGGCGGATAGAAAAAAAACTGTAACTTAAAACTGAATCAAGACGAAAAAATCAGGTGCACACTTGGATGCATTTTAAAGAGTGCAGTAATTCCATATTTTTTTGTTCGACGAGAGTCCCTTAGATACTTCATAGTTTGTAGAGCATGCATGAAGTTATGCAATCAGGCCTATTCTTATGCAAGCACTGACGCCCACACTGGAATTCATGTATGTGCACAATTTCAAACCTCACTCCATTCCCCTAAGCTAATCTGTTACCGAAAGTGCCAAGTTAAAATCGTTATAAGCACGTTCATCAATACTGATAATCACATTCACCTCGTCGAAAACATTGAGCAACCACTGCCTGTAGGTTCACTCACAACTTTCGTAACTGACTAGTTGCAAACTACTACAAAACTCAATCCGAAAGAAATGAAACCGCAGGACTTTTAATGAAACAACACGTAGTCACCCATGGGTTGTTCACTAACCCATTCGGTAGCAAAATTATCTTTTACACTTTGAAATCTGATAGCCTCTTAGAGGTTCATTAGGACTTAGATAACTCGAAGCAGTCAAAAACTGAAAATTTGAAGACAGAAAAGGTGAACTGTCAGAAATTGCAGAGGCTCAATTGTTTAAAAATTCGAATCTTGTTCGAATTTCCGGGTTTCGAACATTTTTGGATAACTTAGCCGATGCAACAGGCATGTTAATCTTCCAAAGCCATTGTTGGTAGGTCAATAAGGGTGAGGTGTGCCTATATCGCAATGGGTGTAGAGATTATAGGGGGTTCGTAAATTAGTGGAATCTTTATTCGAATGTATATCACTTTATTTGTTTGAGTGAACGATTTACTTGTGCAGTCTTGTGAGGACTTTTGGGGTCCTCCTATCTAATACGAGCGAGTATGTGTAAATTAAAGTTGGCAGGTGGTCTAACAACGGATAATTCATGTAAGCTGTTATTTCATTAGCATTTTATAGCATTTTTAAATCCAAATGTTCTTACTACACGGAATCAGTAGAGGATTTTTGGCGCATAATTCACTGGAAAATGGTACTCGCCAAAGTTCGGATCTGAAAATGAAAACAAAAAAATTGAAGTGAAATCTTGTGAAGGTATCTGTTTGCCGTAGGGATACCAGTAGCACGCACAGTTGAAGATCGCTTTTTTCAATCTGGGTGAGTGTCTGCAATCGTAACTACTTCGTATAAGCAACGTCATGTCGTCAACGTACCTTCTGGAAATGTACTTCAAAACATAAATCCCAAGCTTCACTGGTTATACATTTAGGGTTGCCAGCTACAGCTCCGTTACTTCTGAGCGTACGCATAGTTGGTGTTCTTCCATGAAAATCTCCGAATTACTCCAGAGAAGTTGTAAGTAATCCGATAACAATGATCAGAATATTTACAATTTATCTCAAATCAAGTGTCACTTCCTGTCATAGTGAGTTTCAATCTGGACCTGAAATAGGAGCTCTTCCACAAAAACTAAACCACAGCATTGGTACAAATCAAGCTCTCACAAAATTTAAAACTTGGTTGCGTGAATATGGCTCAGTTAGAATGCACTGATTTCACATTTTAACTCATTTGTCACAGCTATATGATCATCGAACTTCATGAATTTTTTTTATTTTGAAGTTATCATATTCCTCACGTTCCTTGCAATTCAGCACAGATCATTGAGGGCTGATTGGCAGCTCGTGGTCATTTAGAACATTTAGTGTACTCCAAAGAAACGTTCGCGGCAAAAGGACCCCAGAGCATCATACTCCAGAGCACTATTGTATTCTCAGCGAAAATAAATCAATCTCATGTTTTGTGGGAAAGTATGCAGAATGGAGGGTTGGCCAGTTAAAGTAAAGTGGACATCTTCAAGTACTCAATTTTTGCTTAAATTCATAAAGAAGTTTTGACTCTCTCGTCCTCGGCGGTTTTATTTTCGTTTAACGAAGGACAACCGGTGAAGTAACTCCTCTTACGTAAAGACTGGTGCACACTAATCGGAAGTTTACTCTCAAGTATGACCACCTCCAAGGGCATTTAAGTGCGCACTGTCAGCTTTTGGATGACCAGTCAGAATGATTGGGCCGAGCTTTACTATATGCCTATTTGAGTTGATCGGTTGTGCGGAGAAGATTGCGGGAGGAAACCCAACGAGTAGTACCGGTGGTCATAGGCCTCGATGATGAGCCGTTTGGATTTGGTCCGCCAATAACTTAGTTACATACATGCACACACAAGCTAGCCACCATGCAGGAGAGGTTACTATGGTCATAAATTTGAAGGAAACATAAAGACGGATGTAGGAAATGTCCTTCTGTATATTTGTAGGAAACGGGAGTGAGTTGAAAATGGCTGTTGAAAATTGAGAATGTGGTGAACCCACTTAGGCACCAAATAATATGAAAAATGTCTCATTCAGCTTGCCTCTCATCCTGAGCTAAATTGATTCTTGAAGTACCTATGAGGTTCAGTGCTCGGTTCGTTGATGGTGGAAAGGAACTTTACTGTAAATGTCCAGTTCTTAGTATAGATATATACATGTGTGTGTCTTTGTGGGTGAGTTTGTGTGTGTGTGTGCGTTGACTAAACTGAAAATCAAATTTGAGACTTCTGCTTCAATGATTAAAATAATCACTCCATTTCAACATCTGCAGCTGAGTCTTATTGAATGAAGGCTATGGTGGTTGAGAAAAAAAACTTATCCAGTTCCTATTACTGAGGGAAATCCCATTATAAAAGCTCTAGGATTTCATGACTTACCTTCCTAGAAGCGATATTATAACTAGTAGAGGACTCACCAAAAAAAGGAGTCTCACAGAGTCGTTCATACTAACCTTGCATGCATGCATGTGTGCTTGTGTGTGGGTTCACGTCACTCTGGTCCACAAGATTCTTTTCTTTCTTCCTTGTATTCCTCCCTCTAAAGACGCGCACACACTCCCGTTCGTCCAAACAACTAATAAGAAAACGACATGTTCATACATCTTCCAACTGCCCTCAACTGTGCGACACTCGGTTGAGTTGGTTTTGTGGAGACGGGAGTGTGTTTATGTATAGGTTTGCCCTTCTCTCCAGACTACCCCTCCGGTTCCTCACTTTCCCGTAGCATTTTTTTCTAAGTTACGAGTAGACCATTAAATGCCTTAAAAGCTGGCATTTTTCTTGAACAACACATTGACTAAAGAGTTTACTTTCACCCTGATTTCTTCTCAATCATAATAACTTGGCCCTTCTCATCTCTTCAAAATTTCCATTTATATCCAAGAGGCATCTCTCGCTCTCTCCTCTCTCTAATTTCTTCTCGCTTCTCTTCCTCCCTTTCTCCTTTTTGCGGGTGGTGGTCATTCGAGTGAAAAGCTGCGAGACCACGAGTTTATGTATGTGTGTAAGAGAGAGAGAGGGGGGGAGGTAAAAGAGAGAAAAGGGGGAAATAAGAGAGAATAAAATATCCTCTCTCTCTCCTCGCTTCCCGTCTCCATGACGTTGGAAAAATATTTTATAAATGGATTTACATCGGGTTCCAGATGCAATGGGTGATAAAATAAATAATAATTGGTCCCATGTAAATCGACAGTTTATGTACGGATCTTTGCCCACATAGGAGGATAAATGGTGATGGTCAGCGGGAAAAACACTTGAAAATGGGTTGACTAAGCGACGGATGAGTGGTCTGGAGTCGATCCCTCCCTATCCAAATGTAGACGAGATATAATGGGGACGAAAATCTAGGAATAACCATTAGATTCACAAGCACCCATTTTGTCCAGTAGAAAGGGTCCTATCTGGAAGAGTAAGTGTCTCGTTGTATGTTCGCGCTGCATTATAGGATCATTTCAATGGAAAATATCTATAGATTTCTCCATCTCCTCCGATTCTTTCCCTTACTCGCACTTGGATCCTTAAATTACATCGGCGGCTTGGACATGAACGAGGCTCAATCTCGCCTCAGTCGTTGGTGATGTTGTTGTTCTACGACCGCCTTACTCTGCCATAATTTCGTACCTCGCATCGCTCTATCTCTCTTTTAGCCGAGCTCTCCTATTCGTTTTAACTTCTCAAGGAACTGGTGGTGGCTGTGAAAGTGTAAATACGGTATGCAATATGCACAAAAACCCGGGTGTATCTCTCTTGGTCATAGTGATATCCTTCGGGGTGGGTGTGAGTTATAATATTTTTCTCTTGTCCTTCCAGTCTTAAGCGTATGGGAAGGAGCTTTGTCCATGATATGGACCATGTTAGCTACCCCTTTCTTTCTCTCTCTTCCTCTCTCTCTCTCTTCTGTTCACAGCGACAGCATGTTCCCATAGGCTTTACAAGAAAGTACAGTAGTGTATACTCCTATTTCAGGGAGCAACTTTTTATCCGCTCTCGGGTAACGAGAGGAGAAAGGCTCTACCATCCGTTCTCCGCCACCACCACCACCAACACGGCCAATGGTGGTCGAACCAGTGAGAGAAGATTCCTTTTAAGAGGTCATTCCGGCTGGAAAATTGTGTGGATTAGGTGAGGAAAATGGCATTTTGGAAGCGTCGTTGGAAATTTCCATATTTTTGTACCAGCATTTACTGGGATAAACGAATGCTGTTAAAATATTTCAGGCACGATCCTGGTCAAGTTTTCCCATCCCCATGGCTAAAGTCCATCTTATGTGGGGGATGGCGGGTTTATATGAGGATGAAGGAAGAGCCACAGTGCCCTATACAACTCATCGACAGTCACATTGCGCTTCATATTCCTCTGTGCATATCCTGAGTTCGCCTATATCTAATGCAACGTCCTCCTTTGTACGCCAAAGAAACATGGATGAAGCAGCGTTAGGAGCGATGATTCTATAGTAGAAGGATTTTTCCCTCCCCGCCACTCTGCTCCCGTACTGGGGACAAGCGACAATGTATCTCCACTGAGCATGATGAGACGCGACGAAAGGAATTTCCTTTACGCGACCACGAGCTGGAAAATGCCATCATTGAGTATTGATGAATGGACATATTGAACACGAACATGGGAGGATATTGTGAACTTGAATTATTATTTCTGATTAGAGCTTTCGTTTTCACTGGAACTTGAATTTTGCACAAGTTGAGACACGGTGTGGGGTATTAGCTAATTTTTACCCGCTGAGGTGGGAATATGAGAGAGAGAGAGTTGATCACGTATCTGAGTGGTGCAGATTAATTTACCCGTAAATCTTGGGCCACTCTTTCTCTAGAAATGTATTAAGAGCGGTCGGGGTAATGGTGTCCTCTAATATACCGGAGTAGGAGCAGAATCAGGAAGGGCACGGGATACCATTATCCAGTACGTGGAAGATGCTGGGGGCGACTCGCGAGCAGTCCCCGCGTCTATATGTTTATATACAAACATGCACATAGACCCTGCACTCCGAACGTTATGCAACTTTATTACTCGAGAGCAGGGATATGGTAGGGGAAGCGTAGAAGGCCGGAGCTAAAGTTAGTTACGAAAGGACTTGAGGCCTTTTATTGTAAGATTTTTAAGGAGGAAACTCAATATTTGAGCAAGGTTGAATCATATATCAGCGAGGAGGGAGAGCCGTTTATTTTCATTACAGAGTCATGAGTCGAGCTTTATGTCTCTATCCTAGCTTATTTCCCCGCATTTACACCCATGCTACCCGTTATAAACTTTAATATTTCCTCGGTCATATATCTGAACTTAAATTATTTTATATCTTTGGCTCCTGTCGTTTTTGCATTCCACTACTATAAGGCTACTACCCATGCTACACTCTAGAGTAGTAGAGCTCCTAGCAGTCTACCGCCATCACCACCACATCCAGCACCGGTCTCAAAACCTACAAGCTTTCCCTCTACATCCCTTTCTCCTCCGCATCAAGCCTTGACTTCCACCTCCACACTTTTTGGCATCATCCTGGGGTCTCTCATATAAAAATTCCCGGCTCAGAGACAATAGTACCAGCTCCGTTTCTTTGCATACACTTCCCAAGTAATGTTTTATTTCCTCTGATGTTCCCAAAACGGCGCAGAGGTCGACTCCCCCGACCCCGTGTTTACACATTTTCCTCTTCAGCATGGATTCAGGAGAGCGTACAGTACTGCATAGTGCGTAATCCCGCTCCAGTTTCCGCATATTTCTTTAAAATTCCTGCCCTCGCCCTGGGAAAGCGTAACGTGGTTCATCTCTCACTCAGCAGCCCATAATGCTTTCAGACATACTCATAGTTTCCACCCCACAGCAAAGGACATGTAATTTTAAAGGCTGCATTTAAAATTTCAAACTTTATGCATGGTTATTCTATATAGATCCTCTACGTGGTTCTTGTACTGGTAGTTCACAACAGGTGCTAAAAGTTCAACGCACAGGTCTTACGGTGCAACTCCAAAGTAACTCCACATCCCCGAAGCTCCCAACATAAGCCCCAGTGTAGCATTGTATTAGCCGCCAAAGCTCACACAAACTGTAGAATTGCTAGCGCTGAATGAGCATGATGAAATGCCTCATTAAATGAACATGGGCCTATGTTATTTGTGCCAACGGAATGGGTCCCCAACCTTACTTGTGCCGCTGCTTGTAGCAGTGCACAGTAGAGGAAAGCCATCCGTACAGCTCTACCATGACCAGATGTTGATGACAGGGATTACCGACAACGCAACCAAAACAAATTTCACCGCCTGTATTGCATCACGACAAATTTCACTTTATTTCGATTTCATCATGCAACAATCACGCCAAAACCAAATTCCCCCAATACTCATTTCACCATCAGAAATTTCACCGACAGCATATTTCACTAACCCAGATTTCACCATATCAAATTTCACCAATTAACATTTCACCAACACTTAACGCATAATTCAGATTGGCTGGAATTCAGACTGACCCTAAAGCCGTTTTCCATTTCAAAACTTAGTGTGGTTTCGAAAAATGCTGATTTTTGAAACTTTTTGACTTTTCAAAAGTACAGAAATATTGATTTTTGAAACTTTTTGACTTTTCAAAAGTACAGAAATATTGATTTTTGAAACTTTCTGACTTTTCAAAAGTACAGAAATATTGATTTTTGAAATTATTTATCCAAATGTGGATTTCAAGTTATTTATTCAAAAATAATTTAATACTAGTTTATTTATTCAGAAGTATATTTTTGAAAACTGTTTACCCCAATTTGGATTTTTTGAAAGTAAAAGCGCCGAATTATCTTTTTCCTGGATACATGATCAGAAACCAACGAAATTGACTAGTTTTCTGGTTTTTCTAAAGTGAGTTTTTCAAAAACACCAAAGAGGGTTCTTTGAGCCATTTTAAACCATTTAAGGAATTTTTACTTTTATCTAGTAATCGTTATAAATACAGGCCAACTACTACAATTAGATTATGACAATGAGATCTGAATTTCTGAATGAATATTAGTGGGTTTGCCTTTGTTGGAGTGAATTACAAGGAGATGACAAATCATTACTATTCGATAATTATCGGTGAAATCTGATTTGGTGAAGCATGCGTTTGTGAAATTTGGTTTGGGGAAGCATGCATAATGCATATGGTGAAATGTAGTTTTAGTGTGATTGTCATGTGATAAAGTAGAATTTAGCGAAATAAGTTTTGGTGAAGTTGTAAGTTGGTGAAAATTGACGTGGTGCAATACAGCTGGTGAAATGTGTTATGGATGAGTTATCAGGATCCTGACGACATACCAAATTAGACATTTTTTAAAACCAATTTACTTCCTACCACGGGGCATGGTGGAGGAAATTAATTACTATAAAGGGAGAAACCTTGGAGGTACGACAGGCTATGTATGATGTTGTTAGGTGGGTTTGTGTAGTGGTTTTTTCTGGTATTCACTATCACTACTCCTACCAGCAGTCGCCGCCACCCAGGTACAACCTCGCTCCTTGAATTTAGCAGTCTCGGAATAATGAGGTAAGAAAGGGTCGGAATTAATTGCGTTAGTCACAACACCATCATGTTCCCTTATACTCCCGTCCTCGTTGTGCATCCGTTGTGTATGTGTACGTGTGTGTCTGTGGATGAGGCAAGGGAATAATTATGAGTTGACGAGAATTTTCCTATCTTACTTAGAGATCTCCCGTTGACATTTGTATTTTGATGAACTCACTCCAGAGAGAGAGAGAGAGTTATCTGATTCAGAATTTAAATCCTCGTCGATCGTAGGAGTGAAGGCAGAAATGCTGGTGTTAGCTTCGCTTAGATGAAACTGCAGGGGTGCCATCGTCTGGAAAAATTGGTACTTTGACATCATTTCAAAGTGAGGTGTGTAACTGCAGCCCATGTGTAGACGATAATATATATAGTGGGAGTAGGCATGTATGATTAGGACACTGTGCCAGAGTCGGGGCTTTGTGCTGGAATTTGGAATGTGTTCTTATAGTATCTATGGCAGCCTCTGCGGAGACAAAACAAGGTTCAACTGTCACTTTGGAGTAAGTGTATTGATGGGTAAGTTACATAGTAATCATCTTTGCTAGCCCTTCTTTCCTTTTTTCCAGCACCACCACCATGATGGGTTCGGAGGGTCACTTATTTAATAAACGCATTGCTCAAAAGATAACTGGTAACTTTTTCGCTTTAATTATACTCGCGTAGGTTTATACGAGAGTCGGGATGAGCGTGGAGACGACGACGACAACGGCATGAAGGAGAGGAGGCATAAGGGAAGGGAAAATAAAAGGAAGGTAGATTGTATTTTTACGTTGTCACAATAGAATATCAAAGTTTGGTGAAGCAGAGAGGTTGAAAAGGGGAGAAGAAAGAGAAGTAGAGATGGAGAGAGAGGGCATGGGAGAGACGGCTGGTGCTGATTAATCAAAGAAAGAAGAAAGAGATGAAAATGTGATAAGCAGCAACTGTCATCTGAAAACAACGCAACGTCTTGCAGGTTATCTCTTCGCTCCTGTGTTTTCATGTGTCGCATTCGAATCTTGAGCATTTGACATTGATTTTCAAGTCGGAGATCCTATCTATGAGTCTTTCAAATGTAAAATAATTTCGTACGCCGCTCACAGTGCAAAGGGAAGAGCTATGAAGCGAGACAGTGAGAGAGAGAGAGAGAGAGGCTCATCTAACTCAAGTGTGTACATGCACACATACCCATACATATGCACACAGTATCACGGCGGATGGACAAACGCGGAGAAGGTTCAAAATTAACAAAATCCAAACAAGGGTGGGAGCTGGAAATGAAAGATCAGATCCAAACCAACCACTGCTTTGCATTTGATACTTTCCGCGCAAGAAAAGTCATTCTCCTTATAAAAACTAAATTTGTCTTTCATATATACTTTTTTGTTTCAGTTCACTCACACGAATAAATGCGCCGTCAACATAAGGACTGAACGGGACTATTTGACTGATTTTGAAAGTGAGGGAAATAAATGCATCAGGAGCAGCCAGAACAGCTACAGCAATAGTAATAGCGACAACGTCAACGTGCATCCCAGTCGATTAATGTTGCAGTGAATATCTAGAACATGTGGGGAATCTGGAGGAAAATCGCTCGCTATTTGCATAATCTTTAGGAGTAAAACAAATTTTCATCATTGCCTCTCAATATGTTTCCAAACATTCCTCTCGGAACCGTAATGATCAGTCTACGGGTTCAATGAATAATGCATCGCCGTTGCCACCCCGGCCAATAGTTCCACGATCTTCCAGTCTAGCGGGAGAGTACGACGCTCTCTCGCTCTCAGCCTATTTCCACACTGATGCTTCCCTTTTAGTGCATACGCCGTCCTCAGCAGTGTGTTATTGTGAGTTTTCAAATCTCCACCGACTGCCTCAAGCATGGGAGTGTGTGCAAGTATGTGTATGTGTACGATCACCTGAACTGTTCTCCGTGTTATTTCCTATCCAATATAGCCAAGAATATTATAAGTGCCAGGAGAGTGATAGTAACAAAGAGTCAAAGAATGTCGGTGTTGGGACCGTGTGTCTGTTTGCATATGTGTGCATTGTTACCCTCTGCATCTCCATCAGAAGTGGAGATATCCATACATATTTCCATCATGTCGATACTGAGACACATAAGGGCATATCCAAGTGAGCACAAATGTACGCCTGAATCGACTCTTCAAATCACTTGGATCACTCATCATTCACGAGTATTAAACTAGCGAGCTCATTAGGCTCCTGCCGACTCTAGGCGTCTCCGAAGTGGACCTTGGTAACCTGTGTGAGCATACTTGTGTAATCTATTATCTATAATATAACCTCCTTCACTTAAGCCCTCAGAGGTTTACCTCAAATGTTCACATACTATACGGAACCAGCCGCCCGACGGATCCTTCTTTAATAGGATACTTGCATAGTCCTCCGTGGCAGGAGTCAAATGCCAGATCTCACTCGTTCGTTAGCCCTATAGGGTCCACCAATGTTCATAATCATTTTTCGTTGCGGTCCGGCACACACTTGTGACTAACTTATGATTCCTTGGGTTGAGTTTCATCGCCAAATAAAGCTCCATTTTAATTACGAAGAGCACAAGGATGACGCATCAGCTCATTTCGTACGAGCTTTAACAGCAGCAAGATGATGCAGAAACTGCTGACGTTACTTAATAATCGGTTGCTAACCGAACAGTCAGAGCCTTCGAAGAAGCCCAGGTGGTCTTTTTAAGGCAGTGTGAGCGCATGTACGTATGCACGAGAAGTGACGGGGTTGCATATATTTATATAGCTGCATGTCCCGTCATCCGTAGGGACAAAGTGTAACTGTGTATAGACCCTCATTCACACAAACGCCTAATTTGATGCATTCATTTTCACGCCATTTTGCTAACAACGAGACAATGGTAGAACGTTAGAGGCAACCCTACATGATAATTACCCATATGCTAATAGTCCCTCATATTCACCTCAGCTATGGCGGAGGAGGAGTTGGTCATGCTGCTGTTTACCAGCTTCGCCAAATAGATATCACGATCCACTACGATATATTAGCCCCCCTCTTGCCCTGGCTCACTACGATGCAGTAAGTATTATTTAGGTGAGATTTTCGAGGGCACTCTGAGCTGTAATGTTACGTGAATTTTAAACGCGGCCCGTAGTCAGCACCGGAATACGAATACGAATTGACGAAACTGGTTTTGGTAAGCGGCGGTGAATTTTTTGGAAAAATTCATTATTACCTCTGCACTGCAGTCATAGAATTAAAGACTCTCCCTCAGACATAAAATACAGGTACGGTCAGGAGGGCGACAGCGCGGAGGCTAATTGGTGTTCAGGCCATTTGTTAATTCAGAACCTATGATGCCGTCTGACTTCTTAATGATACGATGACTCCCTCCTTTGTTTGTCTCGGGAGGAGAATATCTCAAGTATTTATCTGCATTAATACACAATTACCAGCTGAAACTTATACTCTTAATCTCTGTCCCACCATCTGCATATGTCCACCTGCCTGTCAGTCAAAAGAGCAAGATTCTCCGTTCTTCTTGCCAGATCAGCAGCTTCTGACTTCCTCCTCCTTCTTCTTTCTCCCCATTATTTCCCCTCTCATGTACATATGCATGGACCAAGCCGTATTTTGTGCATGCGCATACATACATGTATGCGTACATACTCATGTCATCCATCCGTGCATGTGTCCTTGCCCCTCAGCCACGTCCAGATGCACCCATTGTGCTATTTTAACCTATTATGAATCCACATACACCCAACCCTCTACCCACACACATTCACAAGTACGTGCATATGCAGAGGCTGCGAGCCAATTACGGCCCAATGGAATTTTGCATGAATGGCAATCAGCATTAATTAGAAAGAGGACAGGAAAAGCCAGTTAGTACCACCCTTTGAGTTAGAATGCAGAAGAGACCATGATTCCATATCGGATATGAGTAGCATAGACGTGCAGTACTGGTGATGGTGGTTGTCACAAATTCATGATAGTAGAACTGTGAGCCTTTAAAATATGGCCCCTCACTCCAACTACTATTAAGCATACAAAGATGATGAGGCTGATGAGAGGGAGGATATGAGGAGGAAGGATAGGGTTCAAGTTCCTGCTCCTCCTTCTCAACATCATCATCTTCTTCTTCTTCATCTCTGTAGGGTGACCCTACACTACTGACTAATTTGGAAGGGGTACATTACGTGTACAAGCTTCGAGGATTTTTGTCTATGGGACAACACTTAACATGATGATGATGGTGGTGATGTGAACGGTATGAGCAAATCGCACGTCAGATTGGACTGCCGATGCCACTGTCCGTTCGATAATAATAAACATAATCACAATCAAAACGCATATGCACTAGACCCCCGTTTGGATGAATGTTAGTGATCTAAGTACGCGCAACTACTTCGTCACGGTGTGGCACTACATTCCAATCTAGGGACAGACATCAAATTTTGCATTAAAACTTAGTAGGGGGTTCTCTCGCCCAACTACATACCTGCAAAAATTGAACAGAGGAAACGCACTCATGCGTACTTAATGAGACATTAGATGGGCGGAAAAGAGAGAGAGAGAAGGCGGAAGGGGTTAGATGGTCTCCATACGAAGGTGCTCCCCTTTCCCCCACATTGCTCTTAGGTGAGCTACAACGTGAAGTTCAATTGGGGGGTAACTGCATGTACTACGTAGTATATGCGTAGGGAGTGTAAACTTTTAATGGACGAGTAACTGAGAAAGTAAGGGACAATGGAGCTTGTCTAACAAGCTGAATCTTTCATTACTTACGACCCAAAACTCACAACCGACAGAATGGCTTCCCCTTTGCTCGGATTTTAAATGAAATCTCTCTAATGAGTGTAGTCAACTAATTAATTCCGCGTACTGTCCGTTGTTGGAAATTTCCTATGTGTGATTCCTGTTAGCTGGTTCGGGAAGGGGAGTGGGATGTGGGCACCCATTCTATGTAGTACAACTCCATGTATGAGTGTGCGCTCATGTGTGAGTGTGGTGGAGGAGCGAGGAAGCGAATGTCCAGAGATAGATTAAATAGAATTTCCTAACAAAATTTGAATCCCACTTAGAATTCTTGTTGTGCATCTCAGCGTGACTATGAAGAATCGCGGGCATATCCTTTCCTATTCCGTGCCTAGAAACCCTGTACGTGGGGTTGTAGCGCTTGTGTGTACCCTCACAATCATCACTCCTCTCAGTGTGATAGCTCACGTGATTACTTTTTTTTATTTGGCTACTGAAGAATGGTGTGGACAAAGATTTCTAGACTCACAACTATAGGAAGTTACTTGGATGAGTCGACGGGATTGAGAAATTTCGTGAATAGGAAATACAGGCATATACGATGAGGTGATTTGGAGACGCATTTCCCGGACTGAGATATCTGAAACATTAGTTGGACTGTAAGGAAAACGTTTAGCTGAAAGAGTGGTGGTAGTCAGCGGGTGTGGTGTGATGAGGACGGCGGGCATCGGATTGAATTCCTCAAATCCGCATTGAACCTTAGCCGCTCTCCTTAGGGTTTTTTCTGGTCTGGGGAGTGTAGTTATCTTGAAATAGCTTGATGCATCACTCCGACATGCGTACACCCATACACACATATGGTCAAACAAACACATGTGGACACACTTATGACTATGTGTACCCACCCCTGCACTGAGTGCCGTACAGGAGTACGTAGAGTGTCTGCTTATACACCTATGTAGACCGCCGTATTTGAGCGGATATATAACTGCATGACAACAAGTTTTACCTAGACATTTGCAAGCCAGAAAAAACGGATTCTCGGGAGTATTAAAAGTAATTTCAAATTCGATTTGGTTAGGGACAGGTTCTGAGGAATGGTCGAGCTGAGGCTTTCAATGCCCAGTATAAAGGAGATTGAATGAATTTGTTCGAATTTCTCACTCGTCTATTGCACATTTCCATTTTCGTCCTCGTCCTTTCCGTCTTCTTCTATCTCTATCCTTTCCCGTTCTCTTCCTCACTTACGTGCATATATGTGAAATGCTGGAAAGCATCTAGTCAGCAGTACGTTCGTCACAAACAAACCATGCATGCATACATTTCCCCAGGTTTTTCCTTTCCTATCTTTCACTCCCTCTCTCTCTTTCCCGCTGCTTCTACTCTTGTATTCTGCGGGAATTCCAATATTATCCTAGTCGAAGATTCTGGATCTTAGCAGTTTTCACATGTGAATCTCGTCGTCGACTAGGTCCTCCTCAAGACTGGAAAAAATCTTAAAATGAGGGTTGGTTTTCTTACAATTGCTTATTCTTTTCTTCAGTCAAACTCAATGGTCGTGCTCGTCGACGTCGTCGACGTCGACCAGGAAACGAAATTTGTATCAAACTATTTTACTTTTCTATTTTGCTGCTGAGGAAAAAGTCTCCGTTCAAAGTTTACTTTTCATCAGGTAAACTTGCCCCAACAGATAAGAGCCTCAAGTACTTATCCCTGATCCTGATTTACCTTCCTGCCAGGAGAATGCGTGTGCAAACATTTTTTTTCCTCCGGACAGACGGTTTAAATTATTGGGTTTTGGACTCCGGGTTTAAATATTACCTGATTGATTTCTTCTATTCAAAGGGATACGCACCACCCTATATTTGATGGGAACAGTTCGATCTTTCCATGTACACTCTATCTGCGTAGTTATTCTTCCACAACTTATATTCTGTTGCCCAAATTAACATGCTCATTAAACTTGCTGTTAAAATGTATTTCGGTCCATTTGCACGTGATGAAATCGCAGCGCAGGGGCTTAATCATATGTCCCGACATGGCCATAGAAAACATTTGAAAGTTGTCCCATTTCAAGTACCGTATTTTAGACTGCGCATCTCGTATCTTTAGTAAAAAAATTTTTTAGCCAGTAGGATGTTTGAGGGGACTAAAGTATACTATGATCAGCTTTAGCGTTTTAGAACTTCATAGGTAGCTATTTGGAGTTGAATCTACAAATCTAGGAAACTCCTATGTTAAGCTGAGCGTGCTTTGTGACCTTTTTACCCCGAGTGTATCACAGCACTCTTACTAGACCCAGGCACTATAGAATTTAGGTCAAATTTTATGGCAAACTAAAATTTTGATTTGATCTATTTTAAATGTTGACTCCCTTAGTATTGAGTCATTGAGATCAAGAAGGAGTCATCCACGATGAAAAGTACCCATAGTTACCACACATAGACTTTGTATACATTTTGTATAAAAGGTAGTTTGATCATGTTTTAAAAATCCTCAACCTGTAAGAATATCATTTTGTAAACAACTTTTTGTGCCGTACTCTTGATTGGCCGTAACATCTCAATTATTAGTTCCTCCAAAAGGAGCAAAATTAGATTCAAACAAAAGATTAAAAGGTGCCCTATCCATTTTGTTGAACCGGTTGGTATGTACCTCTAATCAAATATGTAATAACAAAATTCGAAAAGTGGTCAAATTAGGAGGGGAAATCCTCAGCATTGGCTTGAAATGATGAAGAGTATTCTCCGCCGTCTCACATCAGGCAAGTTTCAATCATTGTATAGACTGGGATGAGCTCCAGTCATAAGTCAACTATATTTGAAAAGGGAATTATTAACATGCTGAATCTTAAACTCCCTCCTCCGCTTCACCGCCGCATTCTACCTGATGTAATTTGTTTTAGAAATTATTTGGTCGTGCTTTAATTTCCATTCATAATCTGGAAGCAAGGAGGAGTGAGAGAGAGAGGATACTTTAATGAAGTGTCGAGATTTGGTGTGAAACATTTTCATTCAATAGCGGCAGGGTATCCGTCCGGACAGATAGATATATGTATTATATCATACTGTTATGTGCGACTATACTGCAATCATGTACGTATGCTGCACGCTACACCTCCTGAGCCCTTTATATACTACACTCCGTGCGTTAATCGTCTGGGTAATTTGCATGCAGTCCAGGCAGAATTACACGAGATGAGACAGGGGTCCATTAACTAACCTTTTCCCGTTCAGCTCCATGAATCCGAGTGTTATACGTTCCGACTGGAAGCAGGGGCACGACGAAGCCTCATTCACGTAAAGGCCTGAGCAGGCAAGTGGAAAATATTGTCTTTGCCATCATCATTATTGTCATCAAACTCCCGGACTCCTTTTATTCGTTCAAGTTACATGTGCACATTTATATGGCCTCCCTCAAAGGGTTAGGATAGACGGAGCCCTTAATACCAGAATCAAACTGTATGCATGCCTACCCACATGGCGCCCCTTGAAGCTAACGGCCACCAGCAGTAGAAGTTAAATTCTTTGCTTAATAAACATGTGAGATGAGTATAAATTTAGAATCTTTGTAGGAAACTTGGCGGAATGCTCCATGCCCTCGTCCACGCCGGACGGAATACTCTGTAACTTGCGGGTGGTTACAGCCAATATAGTCTCATCGCTCGCTCCGCTCCGTCCCACAAGGATATTCCTTCTGCTCGACTGGCCCATGATAATTAACGTCGACGGAGGGAGGAAATATATCTCGGCAATATTGCAGTCATTACTGCAAGTGTGAAACAAAGTTGATTACCACGAGTTTTTCATTAAAACCAGGAAACGAAACGGAGGAAATAGGCACAGGGCAAGTAAGAGACGCATGCACTCCCACATTAGTCTACTCCGCATGTATAAAATCTAATTAGTCTTTTGCCTCTTGATGGCCGAGCCTTTATTTCTCCGCTCCGCCCAGCATCACATACTGATGCGGAGTTTCCTCCTCTTCTCCCCTCACACCGAATTATATTATATTCGCCACTTCACATTTGCATACTGTATGTATGCAATGTGTATAGATATCAGCATGGATTCTCATCATTACAAGGGGCTTTCCATATAATACGTATACACTTTGTGCCAAGAAACGACCCCCTTCCCCCTCCGTCATCAATGGTGTCATAAGGGATTTTCGGGATTTCAGACCTTCCTGCCCCTGAGTTCATACGTAATATATGGACAGCCCCCAAGTGAACGACTCTGAGTGTTTTTCTTCAATGCATATGCATACACACATATATAAGTTACTAGACTTACTACGTGCAAGGAGACTTCACACAGGAACTGAAATGAAGGTAATTCTGAATTGGAATGTCTACTTGATAATAGTACGGCAGCACTAGTATGGTAGTGGCCACTCGTCTCACTCTCCCATTAACTCACTGCAAATAGACGCGTTCATACTGTGTTCAGGAACTGATATCAATTCCAGCCGACGATGACGATAAATGTTTACACCAGCTTCCTTTAATCACCAACGTCTGGGCATGTTTGCAAATTCGTCTTAATTAGACGGATGTATGAAATGGATGTGTATAGACGGAATAGCTTGTGGAAACAGATCTGGTGTACACGTATTCAGGGAAGCAATTTAAATTTATTTAGATCAAGACGGAGAGAGAGATATATAGACAGAACTGGCTTGAAGGTGGAAAGCTGGAAGTCAATTTACCCAAATCATCATCATCAACTTCGTCATCATCGTGATCATCATGATCATCAGTATCAGCTGAAGACGTGACTCGTGATCAATGGTTATTCAACATGTTGATGATACTGCTCAAATTACTACTGCCACTATTAAGCAGTGGAATGAACAGGAATACGGCTGATGCAATAGTTAAAGATCATCTTCCAATCCTATGGCCATAGAGGATGAGCGGGAGTGAGTAGGTGTTGTACACGGGATATTACTGAACAAGTATCCATATATATTCCTTCAGTAGTGGATTCTTCATGCACCCTTTAGTAAATACAAGAGGATTAATCTTACCGTCGTAGTGGTGGTAGTAATGGTGCTGGCGGCGGCGGTAGCAGTGCCGTGGGTTCTCTCTGCATGTGAAATTAAAGTCTAAAATCTAAATGAGAAATTAAGAACCGCTTGAACACCGTCACAAAAGGATTTCAGAGGCTTCTACTCTCAGTCTTGTCTGATCATGGTGTTCTCCATTCAACGCGGATTTCACATGTTGTTGGCGGTCGGATCCGCGGTTCCACCCATTCGCCCGCTCTCAAGTGGCTTATACAGCAATATACTAGCCTCTCCAGCTAGTTCCCTCCTTGTTGAGAATGAAGTCGTAGGATGGTAGGGTATAAGAGGACATCCTGGATGTATGTGTCTCGATGACTCCGGGTGAGCCCTTAAGTTGGCGCAGACAAACAGAGACCACAGAGAGAGAGAGAGCGGATGCGGAGTCGAAATCCTGTGTAATTAAAATCTACCGCTGAGAATTCCAAAGATTTAATTCAAATCCAAGCTAGTTTACTTGAGATCACTTATTTGGAAGAGAAAGGCTCCAAAGGGATGATGCGTATGCAAATCTTTGCTCTCAGCCGTCCAACTTGACTCGAGCTCATTGAATCGACGCTCGAATTAACCATGAGGAATGCAATAACGTTGTCGCTATCTTTTCTATTCTCTCGTCTCAATGACCTATCAACAAGGATCATGTTTTCCATATAGGTACACATACATGTACGCTCGCCCGCCGCACCAAAATAAATTGAACCCGCTGTGATCGTAATATATGGAGGATATGTCAGAACGTATGCATATGTACATGGGCGGCAATCACAGACGCTAAAGCCTACACTCCCGGTCGTTGTCGTCAGCATCCTCATCATCATCATCTGCGTTTCTGTCTGTCTCTGTGAGTGTCTATGTCTGTATGTATAATGTATGCTGTGCTTCTAAAGGGGACTAGAGGAGGAACCAATTAAAATCTTCGTCTCCCGATGTCATTACAAGAAGTAAAACTCGGCTTGGATCCTCCACATCCATCCCTTTTCAGATGTTCGGGCTCCCACTTGAGAATCCCTTATCATTTTCTTTGGGTGACGCTATTGGAATCCCACGTTCATTATAATTTTAATACCGTGAGAGACTGGCTTGGCTCTTCATGCGGAATCTCATCCTTCCCTCTCAGCTCCAAAGACACAACTCTCGTCGCCGTTCTGACGTGCGCAATTAGTACAACCACCGAGAAGTACTTCTGCTGGGATGGGTTTGAGGCCGTCAGTACCAGGTTTTCTAGAAATTCTGGCTGTGTCCTCATCTATTAGTTTTGGGACATTTCGGTTTCATGCTAATGACTTTCTGTGCCACTGAATTTCCCACCCATACTCTGTAAGGTTAAAGTGGACAAGCAGCTGCAACTGCGCTGATCTGTATTGCTTCACTAGAATAAATTCAAAGTACTAGAAAGAAAACGAAAGTAATTTTTGAGGATGAAGGCGTGACCTCGAAAAATGGAGTTCAGCGAGCCAGCCTCTTAAATTGACTAATTCTCGCACCTGGCATAGGGGGCAGTATGTTCCAATGTGACTGCCGCTTCTTCGTAAGTAATCTAAGCATGTCAATGGGGAAATTCATTAAATGAAGATGCAGATCACCACGAGATCTATGCTGGCTCATTGGCTCAACACCTGGAATGAAAGCAGGACTATGAGACTGTGATTATATAAAGTGATTTTGAGAGATTTTGAGTGATTTTGTCGGATTGAAACTTCCTGAATATTAGTTATTGAGGCAGATTTGACAAGAAAAAGTCTTGAGGAAATAGCCCACGGAGCCGCAAGGAATAAAAATCATCTAAATCCTGGTCCTCATGTAGTACCACGGAGATAATCGCACTTCCAGACTGTAAGTGTATTCATCACCACGCTGTGAATCAGAATGCAGATTAGGCGAAGAACAAGTCCATTGGATGTGGGTGAATGAGTGGGACAAAAGAAACGAAACGGTAATGATGTGTTCAGAATCGAGCGACATTCCTCATTAAATATGCCATATTTTCTGTCTTCGGCTCAAGTTTAGAGCAGTGAGTTGTCTTTTCTGATAGCGTAAGACTTTTGCAGTTTCAACCCGTCACCTAGCCCAACATCTCTGAATGATGATCGAAACTCAGTGAGACACGTGTTTGACTCATTCTGCCTGTGCCCACCTTCGGCCAAAGCACCTTTACTGAGTCTTCTGACAGTTAGTACGGTAAAGGTCTGACGTTTTAGTATAATTTAGTATTCAAGTTCATTCAGATGGTAGATGATAGTTACAATCGTACAGGTTCTTCCATGATTAGCACTTCGCACGCCCGGTTCGGAACTAAAATGACGAATAATAAAACTCTGCAGTTGGACTCACCTTTTGAGCATCACTTAGTACCAGATGATGATGCAGTGGCAGCGAGTGAATGCATGTGTATATCTATACATACATATGCATTGGAGGACTATACACACATATAGACCTTTAATGCCTAGAAATACAAGAATTCTAAAGGATTGTAAACTTACAACAAAGGAAAAATTAAGTTAGGCAATTCAGGGTATACAAACTGTTTATTTTTTTGAAGGATTTATTAAAGCATGAAATGGCACAGAACTCTAGTCGTTGAGTGTGATAACGTAGTACGTCAATCTGAAAGTAATACCAATTTCATTTTCGTAAACACCACTTCTTAAGTTAATTTTTTCCATTTTTTTTCTCCAAAGTGCATCGGCAAATTTTTAGGTATGCCATATTAGTGGAGTAATTATGAAGCAGTATAGTGAGTTTGAGTGAGAAGGACAGGATATGTAGTAATTACATCATTGATGCGAGATGATGAATTAGTAACACAAGAGTGTGACGTGTGACTAACCTCAGATACAGCAATTGGCAATAACTGATTCGTACGTCTGAAGAAAGAATCAAGATACAATAATGTAAAACTAATTTGTCGGATATTCACCAACTATTGTAATAATTAGTGTAGAACAAAAGTAGAGCGTATCAAGAGCAATGATGAAGTGATAGATGCGTTACTGCTCTATTCTGACGTAGACGTAAGACGTTTAGAAAGTATATTGTATTAAAATCCCACAGTGTATAAAATGAGATACCCGCTCATTTAGTGGACATTCTCTTAGTCCCACGGCTAATACACCTAGTTATTAGTGAGAGCCCCCTAAATATGAGTTGGGCGAAGAAAATCAGAAAATAAAATACTTGCAAGCCTGAGCACTGAGCATGCCATCCTCTTAATGTTATGTTTCGATGAAAGAACATAATATCATATTTAAAGGCTTCTTGTTAGCATCATTACTTGTACACCATTGAAGATGGCATTATTCAGTTCATTGTGGGTATCTGCAGCTTGATGAATAAAATATAACTTTTGCAATCCAACGAACAATCCAAAAATTAGAATTTCAGTACTGCAAAGTGGTCTTAGCTAATTCGCACTAACAACAGCTCATGGTGCCCGTAGAGTCGTGAGAATGACAATGAGAATTAGGAATTGTGATATTCTCAGACTGTACACGCAGGTTTAGGAATGAGAAAGTGCTTGAGAATTACGAATTCAGTAAGAATTGAGAATTTTTCCGGTTGTACTGTAATAGCTCGTGAGATTTGGAATGGGAATGAGAGAATGAGAAAGGAAATAAGAATGTAGCGTTCATAGTTGAGAATTCAACTCTAAGAGAAGAGGGAAGAGCGGTAGTATCAAATTTTAGCTGGACATGACGACAAAATCGACGTTTTAGGCACAATTTTCAATAAAGGATTAACAGTTCAACGATATGAAGTCACATAATTGCCCATTAAGGGTTCAAGCAAAATCTTTTGGCTGCTTAGGATTCGATAAAGAATTGAGAGCTTGCTCAAACTGACACACTTCTGATTTCCGCCTGTTTCTTTAGGTTCTATCACCTTCACCCTCTGTAAAAAAGAAATGAATTAACAAAACGATAGGTTTCAATCCTACGATTACTTCAACCATGTTTGCAACCATTGAGATTCTGGAACTCATCAAAGATATAGGTGGTTGAGTTTTAGCAGAGCTCGATTTCATAAAATTTTTTACAACAATATCGTGCTCAATGACTATCGGAACAGCTCTACCATGTTGCGACTATTTGTAAAAAATTAAGCTTTGCAATTTATCTTATTGTTTAAGAGCCCAAAAGTACAGTCCATAGTTTAATTCAATCGGATAAATTTAAATCGTCGCCTGATTTTATGCCACTAAATTGTTTCTACAATTTTTACTTGCTTTATATACGGCTTGTGCGTACTTACGAATGCCAAACCGAAATGTAGAAACCCAAAAATTTCTTCTAGCTAGCATTTTGCTAGTTGGTGAAGGTATTATACCTGGCTAGCTTCACCAATACGGTTTTCATTTTATATATAGTAGTATCTCAGATTTGATAGAAATAAAAGCAGAAGTTCCCCTGCAAACCTAAAAGATTTCTAGGGGTACCTCACGCGGCGAGAATACTAGTGCTTCCATCTTCCTTCTCAAAGGGGAACTCGTAGGATCAATACTGTTTCTCTCACTTTACCATAGCGTCGTGTAACAATGTCGGTAATACTCACATGACGGATCAGCATTATTACATTCATATTTATTACGTCCGTTTCACCACATATTTAGAAAAGGAAAAATCTAAAAAATCCAACGGAACCCTAATGTGCTGAACGCTATTGAATCGTACGTCAGTCCAATGCGTATGAATGTCAAAAGTCAAACCTCATTCCAGGAGCATTAGTATCTGGAATAAGAATTTTACAAAAAAATTTATTACGATCACGGCTGCCTTTGTGCATGCCAATGTGCGTAAAATAAGTATATGGTTAATAAACTAGGATTGGAAATTTTATGTTGAGCTAAAAACGGATTTCAAATAAATAGTATCAAAGTTAGAATTTTGTTGAGAGACCTTGTGAAAGCGTCTATTTTCTAACATCCCGTCCATTTTTAATGAAGTACAACCTGCGCGACAAAATGCTAGTGGTTACATTATGAGTTCATAATTTTGAGAGCTTACACATTATTAAATAATAATCTTAAACTTCCAAAGTCTAGGTTATACATGTGGAGCGATCCGTTTAGTATAAGTCTCTTCCAAATACCACAGCAGAAGTATCCTTCACTTTATGCATGCATGCAAACTTATGTTACAAAACTTAAATTAGGCGGTTGCTAAATGTCCCAAAATTTCCCTTACCAAAAGCTGTCATCTAAATTACCAATTTTGACGAGCATATGTTGAAATTTACTCTGCAGGACATCTATAATTTAAGAACAGCACCAACAGTTCCATTAAACAAAGGCTACTAGAAAGTTGATAATGTAGTAATTCCTAAAACTTATTGCATGTGCGGATCCAACTCATGTCAAGTGTTGGGTAGGCATGAGCATACGAAGTATTCATCCCTTCCTTTGAGCTTTTAAGCCGACGCCCTGCACCTCAATGTGCTCGAGCGGAAAATTCAATTGGGACTCACAATGAGTGATTATTTATTTATGAAAAGGAACTGTAGCAGGAAAACCGGAGGATTCCTACCCTACCACCATCATTATCTCCGCACATATATGCATCTCAGAAGTGGTGGCCCTAGAGGTTGATTTTAACCGAATGGGACAAAACCGGAGGAGAAGGAGGGAAACTAATGTATTAAAAGTGAATTTGAGTACTGAGCTATAACTGAGCCTATGACATGGGCAGAGGGAGAGAGATTTACTTCGTTGAGAGGACCATGGTGGGGAGGGGTGGAGATGAGAATTAAGCCACAAATGCAAAAACCATGCCTTGTTAGTTATCCTTTGTTGCTCATCACACGCGTCACGCCTAATACATGGATGCATTATTAATAATGCATCTAAAGAATACGATATCATTCCTTCCTTCCACCACCTAGTCAGGATTCCACCACGACCACCACCACCTAGATTATTAATTTCATGAGTGACTTCTCATCTGGATTAAATCACCTCCAGCCCAACTCACTCCTCATTTCATCCGTCTGCTAAGCGACGATAGTTTGTATTGACTTCAACCTCAGCTCACTCGTAGGTAGGGTGCATACTTCATCAAGCCCCTCGGTTACCTTAACAACCGTACCTGCGTCATCTATAAAACTTTGCTTATTGTTATAGTTACGAAGGGACGATTCGACACTACCATACCTTCGTACATTGCGAGAAAAATTAACCTTTCAATGGGGACCCCTCACACATTCCAGTATTTCTTTTGTACGATCTTGAAGGATTTTCATTAATTCCCACACGAATCAAAAAATAGTTCTTCTGTCATCAGCTCCTGATCCCTTTCTTCCCATGGTTGCGTGATGGATAATGAACTGAAGTTTGATCCGTGACATTATCATTATCATGAACCCATAAAATTTTAAGTAAAATAAGTAAATGGTGTATACCAATATTCTCTCTCCACTTTTACGGAGGGGTAATTTTTATTGTGTCAGCCTTCGCCTATCCTTTTCCTGCTCAGTGTTTTAAGAGGCTCAATTTCCGTACAGATTTTCACCCATTATAATTTCCGTAATTACGCCTAATCCTTTCGATGATCCTGTCGTCTCCCCCACACATTACGAGCGGAAACAATAGAAGCCCCGCAGTTCCGACTTGTGCCGTTAACACTGCTGAACAGCTCACTACCAAGATGAGGATGATTAGGTGCGGCTTGTCTAAGCCTCCCTGAGTGAGCTGGTGAGCCGGAAATGAGTCAGTAAAAGAGAGCAATTACATAGGGAAATCAACTATAAATGGACCAAAATTTGGTACTCGGGATGACCTCTAGTAGCGAGACTGTACATTTGGACCCCTTAGAGAAAATAGCCTTATTGTATAGCGTGCGTAACAAAGGGTTTCCCCTGGCCCTGCAGATATACATAAATATATTCATAGGGTATTCCTGTCACGCTGCTCTGCGGTCGGCTGGGGAACACAATAGAACCTACCCCGTTCCTTTCTTTGATATGTATGCATTTGGATGCGATCTATGCGTATATGCATTTACTGCTGAGCATACAAGACTGTGAAAAGCCATCCTCGGATTCCTCCCCACTTTGTTTCTTCATAATTAATGTGCCGCTATGATGAGCGTCAAGACTAATTGTCTCCATTCAACCGAGCCCTCCGCGACTCTCTTGACTTCCTCCAGTCTTTAATACCTTAGACTTAGATATACATACATTTACATGTATGTCTAAACTATGAGGGTACAAATTCTAGATTAGTATAATCATTCTCATTTATTCTTCCTCGTATTTAATTTCCTAAGATGCAGAAGAGGAAGTTAGACAATGTAAATACCTTACTCACTCCAGTATTTTTAGTCCCTCCCTCAGGTTAGGGAAACGGGCTGAGTTGAGGGGTAGAATGAAAACAATATATTGTCAACTTGGAACCTACAACCTCTTCGTCCCTGTAAACTTTCACACTACCCCAACATTTGAGGAAGGAAAATCCATTTCGGTGACATTTGAGAATAGAAATGAGGACTCCTTGATGCTCATTGCACCACCGCGGTACTGCACTCAGGCTACACGTTTCTACAATGCTCTGGAACATGTATTTATATGGCGCGTGTGGGGGTGTCCTTACTTTCCTCATGTATGCATATTCGCATGTGTTGTTACGGCACTAGAAGAATTGAGAGTCACCAAGACTCCGCCGATGATGAGAGCGATACAAAAATGTAGTATGAATCACCGTGCCTTTAGAACTCTTGTTTAACCCTAGATCCAGTGATTAGACCCCGGCGTAAGGGAAAAAATGAATTTAAAGTTGGAGAGAGGCGGGAAGAGTTCATACAACTCTGTATGTGATATTACTGTACATGTATGCCAGAGCCCGCGCCAGGGTGAAAGAAAGGCGCAGTGCATACGTAGTTATGCATGTGGCTACGTACGCCTGCTTATATGTGAGTAAAAAAGGGACGAAAGTGAGGAATGAGAAAAGAGATAAAAGAGAAAAGGGTTAGAACGGCCGTGGTATGCTCCACAACGACGACACTGCTACATTTTCTCCACGGCCACTATGCGAGCTACATACTTCCGCGCCACATAACTCTACATGTACACCTAAGATCTGGGTGAAAGGAGAAGAATGTGTTAATACTGTTTCAGATATGGCGTGTGTGCATGTGTGTGTCGATGAGTGTGTAAGTCTATCTGTACGATACTCTTACACTCTCCTTTCCACTGACATGTCAAATAGTTTGGTCACGTCAAGTGTAGTTAAAAAGAGAAACTGCCGAGGTAAGAGAGGAGGAGGAGGACGGGTTGTATAGAGGGAAAACATATCTGGTGTCGTGTAGGAGAGCGTCAATCTAAACAAATGTCATGTTATCAGACGCCGAGAAGGCAAGCATGAAGTAGCTTGTTCCAACTTCAATTGTTTCGTTTCCCTTTTTCTCTCTCGTTCCTCGTATGTTTCGTCGCGTCCATTCCTTCCTGTATATATGGCTGAGCAGAAGTCAACGAGTAGTAGTGAGAATTACTACAAGAAGGGTCACATAAGTTCAAGATCAAGTCTTGTTCCTTCCTACTACAGTACTGGCTGCAAAGATAGACGTACATATACGCATTGGCATGATTCTGTCTGTATGCGCCCAAGAGTGAGTTTGTGTATGTGTGTGTGTCTATGTGTACGAATTTTCAGTGTAGAAGTTTGGGGCGGCTGAAGGGAAAAAGTCCTTCTGGTTGATTCAGCCATATTACTTGTAAAAGAGGATGAGTAGTAGAGAACTAGTAATAGTATTGGTTCTACGTCTAATGCACTAGTAGAAGAGGACGGTGGTGGTGGTAGTGGGAGTCATGGTAGGTTCTCCCCTACTTTTAGTCCCCCAAATGATGGCCCTTGGTTGGGAAAAACTTTAGTATGTAGAGAAGGGGATATGTATGAGCGTGACAAAACCTCGGGTGGCTGGTGGAATGGCAGCTCGCTTCAGTTGTGACAAGAGCAAGGCGAGGTACATTACAAAAGGCATTTAATTTTAGAAAGAGAGAAGAGAGAGTGAGGGCGCGGAGAGAGACTCAGATGGTGGAAGTCGATATCATTGCCATCGTCGTCAGTTTTTCCAGTTTGGGTGGCGGAAAGGATGGAAATACGGGAGGAACGGGACCCTTTTTGTTCTAATGAGATTAGATCTGTTCATTGCGCAGACGAGACGGGAGGCGCCCGCTTTCATTAGTTTCAACCTCGTCTTTCCTTGATGATGATGGCGATGCCCAGTTTGGTCCCTTTCTCCCAATTTAGAGACTCTCCAGCGGAATTGCTCCTCTACATGGCATTACTTGGGTGGGAGGCATGCTATGGTTCGTGATGGTGGCAGTGCAGTCGTAGTGGGAGGCCAGACACATGGACTATCGTGTACATATGACGGAGTGCTAAAATGTGTATGGTATCAAAACGTGTAATGTTTGCCGTATAATGGGGAATTTGAAGGGACAGGATATAGTCGTTGAGGATGTCTCTAAGCTAGTGCTCCCTATTGCTCCTACTGTTACCACTACTACTGCCCCTGCCACAACCGCCTTGCACTCAGTATGGTTACTCTCTGTTGGTCTTGCCCCCTTGTAATGTGCCACGTTCAAGGAGTACGCTTTTACTACGGCCGTATGGTGTTTGTGTGTGTGTGTTTGAGTATGTACGTGCATGTGTGCCTACTAAGTGTGTGACTGTATATGCTACTCCTTGGCTTACCATACGAAGACTTTCAAAGAGGAGGTTCCATTTGGACAATAATTTAGAGTTATTGCAAGTGATCACTTGTGCCCATGGTAAAAGCTTCCCTTTCCCTATCATCCGCCACCAAAAGCGACATGAGATGATAACAAATTAAACGAACAAGGAGGGAAAATGTGGAGAGCACCTTCCACCTTCCCCTTCTTTCATTTCACTTCACTTTACTTTCTCTTAAAAACTTTTCTTCCTCCTCCTCACCACCAGGAAAAAACTCACCACCATCACCATCGGGAGCATCCAAAAATCTTTTTTTATAAAGTCGCTCTCTCTCTCTCTCTCTCTCTCTCTCTCACTCTTCTCTCCTCCTCCTGCTCCTTCTCCCAACCACCAACCTCGTCGCTGTCGTCAGTCACAGCTCCACAAGAATCAATGAATAGACCTTTATAAGTTTTTTAAGCAGCCGTAGCATATGGAGAGTGGTGAAAGGCTGCATAAAGGATGGTCCCACTTCCCCACCATACCATCACAATGAGTAAGCCAGGTTTTGGCGGGGGAAGAAATGATTACGACTACAAACCCAAACTCACATTGTTGAATTGAATGAATAATTAAACTTTTTTTTGAAAAACTTTGATTTTTCACAGAATGAAAGGCGGGGAACGGAGGGGGGAGGGAGGGAGGAAAGGAATGAAGAGTACGAGGCATCTTGAAGCCAATCTAAAAATTATTTTTCATTTCTCTCATACATTCTCTCACATATTCCATTCTTTATGTTCTTCCTACTGAACTCGTTCTCTAGTACTTCTCCACGACGGCCGAAATCAATCCAGTTCTCCAGTAGCAAGAACCAGTTAGTTGGGGAGAAAGGTTCCACAACCTCAGGGAGAGGTGGTCACATATAGATACCCACACGCATTTCGGAACCACCGCTCGCTCATTCACTCACCTCGCCGACACTGTACTGGTTCTTGTTCATGCTATTATTACCGTCTTATATTGAAGAAAATTTGGCCCATACAAAGGTGGGAAGTTTCTGTCCTCTTTTTCAAGTACAGTTTGTTACCTTGGGATAAGATACACATGAGGGTGCAAGGCTTGCTGAATTTGATTGGTATTGTGATGACAGAGGCATTGCATTGTTTCTTCCAAAACTGAACAACACACCTGTCCATCTCTTTAATGTGTGACCCGAAGAGGTAGAAGTATTGAGTAATTTTATTCAAGACTTTCATTAGCTCTTCTTTGCATGACTACGGAGTCCTTGGCTAGATGTTCCACAACGTAAAGAATTTGTATTGTATCATTTTACGATAAAGTGTAATGAGCTAAAAATTTCGACTTAACCAAACGTGCACATTAAATCCAAACAAACAAACTCATGTACATTCAGTAGACGCCCAAGCAAATATACACTCACACACAACTACACGGAAAAACATAGATACGCACAAGCAGATTCGGCTACACAACTAGAACACTTACGCACCAACGAACTCACACATACACACACATCATAAGCCTACAAGGAGTGGTCTAGAATAGACAGATGCCGAGATTTTTTCTTTCCAAATAAAGGCCAACTGGCCTTTTGCAAGGAGAAGGAGAAGAGATAACAAGGTCTGTTTTTCTGCATACACAATAACCGTACGTGACCAATGAAATGCGCCCCCAAAACTTTCTCTTCTCTCGTCCTCCTCCCCTTCATAATCATCGTTCTAGTCGCTTTAGAAACGTCAAACTAGCTAGAACTTCCCCCTACGTAGCCGCCGACGTACTTTTTTCATCAAGCGGGAAAAATAAATTTATGGAATGATTAAAATATCTTATGGCTCTCTGTGTGTGCGAGCCTCTGCATGTGTCTGTCTGCGAAGGAGGAGGAGGAGCAGCAGAGTCTCAAAAGGGAGAAATGAAAATTTCTTTATTAAAGTCGGCCTTATCAATAGATATTGCTGATCTTCATACATGTGTACACTGTGTATCTATGTAGAAAGTGCTACACGTATATAAACCTACAACAAGTTGGGGGGATGGGATGTAATAGCAAGGCTGATTACATCTCCAGGTGGAGACCATCATAATGGTTGCTCAGGAGAGAAATTTCAATTTGCATATTTGCATATAAATGAAGAATTTCTCTGGTGCGGGACACAAGTGTTTTCTTAAGGGTCCGTAAAGAAAGCCTGCACCCCGGCAGCCTCTACCATAGATCCTACCTCAGTATGCATATATATACATTGACGAAGGCCGCGGTCGGCTGATGGCGATCTTAATGGTATGGTGATGGCGGCGGTTGTGGTGGTGGGTGTGGAACCCGTCCTGACAAACCAGATAGTCCTCTCATGATCCTTATATGGTGGAGTGGGAAAATTGTCCAAGATCTCATGGCTCACATATGTGTAGGGAAAGGGAAGCCATCCCTTCATTTAGTTTACCATGTGGTGGGAGAGAGGGACGCCATGTTGGAAAATCAAGCTTCCTCTCATTTATCCGATGGGGATTCAGTTTGTCCGTACTGCCTCCCTTGCATGGTGAGCAGAAGGGCTCCAATTCCCATCTCTATGCATTTACATACTTATTGCCAGCACTTTTTCGACCAGGCTTTACGGAGGCGGAATGCATCCCCGTGCCGAATGTGTACGGTTATGCATGTACGCTTGTGTGTCTATGTATTTGTGTTTGTGAGAGGTTCCGCCTGGATGTTAGTAGCTCCAGTCTACGAGTCAGGCTATGTTTTGTCACTACGTAGTGTTCAACTCCTGCTTAAGGAGATGAGAGCGTGAGCTGGAGAGGGAAAAAACGGAAGCATGAAAGTCAAATGTGCAAAATTTCCCTGCTTAATATGCAGGCCGTAGTTAAAAGGAGAAGGAGACGGAGGAAAGAGAGAAAGAGAGAGTGAGGCACATTGCCGTAGAATTTGAGGAGGAAGAGAGAAAAAGGACAAGCCGTCCCTAATGTGCAATGTAACTAATAGGAAAGAATAAGAATTTGAATATCTCGTATCAGAAGATGGCTAGCCATTATCTCAAATAAGACTCATAAAACTCGGGCAACAACAAAGCTCAGGAAAGTTGATAAAATAGAAAACACGATTGCTTTAATAACGAGCGTAATGTGCGCCTATCACTCCGCCATGAAATATCGGTTTATTATGTAAATCACCACCTAGTTTTTCCTCCTTGCGGCATGTCAATCTGTTGGTAACTCCCTTTAGCCCAAAACCTGAATTGTAATGTAAAGAATTTTCTCTACACATTACTTTACATAAGACCCGTGTACATTCCATGTTTAACCCCCTAGTAACATGTCTATACGTGTATGTATGCATGTCCCAACTGGACTGAAGAAGCTGCCAGCCATGACTTTACAATAATAATAATAATGATCATCCTTATAATGAAAATTGCTATAAGCTCACGACGATCCCCTTCTCTCATACTATAATATAGCATCCTCTCCGATGGCGCCGGAAAAATGACCCAATCTCTCCCTTCCAAAGAAATTAAATAAAATATGGACTTGAAAATATTAACTGAGGCTGGGTAAATCCTCTAGTCCAAGTCCTCTGCCTTCACCGAGCTTCCATGATTTGTAAATTTCATAACATGAGATCTCATTCCTTTGTTTATCATATCCCACCAAGATTCCCCGCTAGCTATCCCCACAAGAATTGTTCACACGAGCCTAGACTCAATAATTTTTTCAAGTTTCTACCGCTATCATGTGCATCTCTGGTCTCCTTTTTCTAGGGCTTTATGTCCGTTTGCGATAGTAAATAAGTTACATAATTCTTGCAACAACGCCAGTTGTGTATAGATCATGAAAGATTTTTACACGCCGTGTTAATAACAATAGTAATAATAAGCGGTTCTTGCTCATAGGCGTATATCCACATAATAAAGCTATTTTTTGCTTGACTTTTTTACATCAGATCCATGTACAGAGGCTAAAAAGGCTAGCCACTTGGTTACAATAGTGCAGACCTTCCCCGTCCTAATTTTGAATGTTATATGTGAACCCAAGCCAAGGCTTTTAAGTGCACGAACAGTTACACACGGAGTGAGATCTATAGTTAAATGGATTGATTTACCACGACACTACACACACACACACACACACACACACACAACACCACTATGGTTTCTCCAAATCCATCGTCATCTGGTCCCAGTAGCCTCTGTACAGATCTAGAACATATCTGTGGTAGTGACTCCTGACTGACTTTGAAGTAAAGTGGGTACATGGATATAGACGGACCTGTACCCGTGGGTTGATATCCTTTGCGTGCATGCGGCGGACCCGAGTTGTTTACAGAGCTGGAAATGGGGAAAGCATAATTGACAAAATGGACAGGGGTTCACAATCATAAATAGCCATTTGGAGGAACGATATCCAGCTTCTCTCTGAAACTCCATAAAATATTTCAAAAGCAGAAATTTTCCTTTCACTCATACATGTTTGTGTGTATGTGTATGAGGGGTAAGAAATCGAAAGACGCATACCGTCAGTACAGTTGTACCTACTAGTAGTCGCTTCATCGCCCACTGGCTGCTCTCACACATTAGTGATTTCAACGACAGGGGACTCGCGGGGAGAGGTTAGTTATAAGGCGAAGGAGCCGAAGTCGTTGGCGATACATAAAAGGGCAATCGCACTTGTACCATGCCATCGGGCCGAACCTATTATACACATCTGCAGGAGAAAGGAAATGAAAAGCTATCCTTATGACAAAATGGAATTCGATCGCCCCGAGTTTCTTCTCTCACTATGAGTGAGCAAGAACACGGATACAGTGACTACTACTGCTACTAACGCCACCAGTGGAAGTGGCCAAGAGAATTCGTGTACGACATACACAAACGCACATGCACACACATAGCCATATGTGTAGATTCAGTTCAATTGGTTTTGATTGTGCGCGTAAATATCTCATCCATCCGGCTCACTAAGTACTAAGACCCGCCGCTCCCTCCATCCACCACTCCCATCGTACTTCGTACACGTGAAAAATATCTCAACAAATAATCTAACGGTAATGTTGGCAGTACACCGGTCAAGAGAAAGGAAACGTGGAGAATTCGACTGGCTCGTTCAAACTCCTAGGGACAGACCTTTAGCACAACAACTACAACTATACTACAAGAGCGACTACCACTACGCCCGCTGCCCTGGAAAGAAGGCGTGGAATGGAGCACTACCAAACTACGCCGCCCACTACAAATAAGCCTTCCCCAATTCTGTCGTCTCTTTCTCTCTCCCACTCACTCTCACTCTTACTCACACTCACACTCAAGCTCACACTTCCCTAACTCCGTATACTATCATATTTATGCATATGTATGTATATTTATATGGCTCCCTTTTTATTATTCCTCATTGTTTCATTAAAGTACTTCCGCCTGACACTCCGGCATGTATTTCCCAACCCAGGGATGCAAATAATAGCCATTGTAATTCCAAAAGCATTTCCAAGTTACTCGCACAAAAATTCCGCTAATGCTAATATCCTGGGCGGAGAGGCTATAAAAATTCGAACCGCACTGCCCGGAAGGCTATTTACAAAATTCCAGGCACACATTCCCAGACATATGTATGTCCATACATACCTAGCTTGATCCAATGTTACACAATACTGTTTCACTACAAAACTCATTCCGCTACTCAGGAATCCCGTGGATTTTGGCGAGTGTATACACACAAGTTTGTAATTCTCCCTTCCACCCTCTCTCGGGTTATTGGCAGTGGAGTAAATTGCTTTATACGGCTTACCATTTTTTTTCTTTTTTTCCATATCCCGTGCTCTCGATCTCCTTGCTAAAGCTCACCATTTAATTAGCTCAAGTAACTCTCACTTCACACCCTCACGTGTATATATGGTATGAGGAAACTTTTGCTGGCTTCCGACTTGTTCTTCTATATCGTCACAGATACTTGACATAATAAATTATTAATGATTTGGGACAGCACGAAATCTATGGAAACTCAAGCTCGAGAAGAGGGCACGTCACTCGAAAACTGTGGAAACTCCTGAGGATTGAGCGGTGGAAAGTGTTAGAATTGCTTGAGGATCAAGTATCCCATGTCCGAGGTTGAGGAAGGACTAGTAGGAAATAATCTGAGCCCTGTCAATTCCATCGAATCCATATGGATTCAAATACACGTAAAAACAAGGTAGCTGTACCTAGTATGTATTTTCATGGAAAATATTAGCCTCCCCGGCACCTAGCTTCATGTGGACCTTATGACATTCTAAATTGTACATAATATAATGTGGGACATGATGGTGATGATGATGATGATAAAAAATGAGAGGGTACGGCGAGAGGTGCATTGTGATGCGAATGGGATAGAAAAACCTCTAGCACGGTGGATAACTAAATGCGGAGATAGTACAAAGGACGGTACAAACGAAGGGACCACCCTTTGATTTGGTAGGGTGCCTCCGAGCATCCGTCCTGCCCGTGCACCGCTCCTCGGTTTACAATGCAAGTGTGGAATAGTGCGTATGCCCTACTTTTTTATACACATACCTCACCTTCACCATACTATCATAACCACAAAAAATTGCACAATGCCGAGAGCACAGAGACTTTTTTCCGCTCACTATTTTTTATCCTTTTACTACTACTGCTCCGTCTCACTCACTAACTCAGACCCGTTCACTCCTAATTTACCGTTATAGGTTACGCTTCAATCTCTCAATGCAATGTAACGGCAAACATAGAAAGTATGAATCTCAACTGCTCAATGGATGAACGGACAGTATTTCCATGTGTCAATAATGTATACATGAGAGACCCTTAAAAAATTATTTGAAGCCCTTTTTCCTCGTATATCCAGGAACCCATGTCTCTCAGGGATGAGTTCCAGGAGGCATATGGGAAATGAACGAGGTTCGACAGTTTCTCATCATCAGAAGGATCCCTATAGGATCACCAGTGCTCACCTTGAGGTTCTTTCAATGAGACGGTGTGTGTTATTCACCGATATATTACCATTGCCGTCGTAGAGGGAAATTTTATTTCCCTGCAGTTGTTTTTCGTGTGAAAAATATCACCAATAATCTTGGTCGGGAAATCGTTCTTCGTAACAATTCCGCTCAGTTCCCGCACTGCTAATAGTTAGAATGGTGAAACCAGGAGATTTTAGCTCTAATTCCCAATTTCATTAACGAAAAAGTCAGTCTAGTTTCCCGTTAGACTTACGGCCGGTAATGTCAGGGCTTAGTGTCTACTCGTGGTGGTGGCCCTTGTGATGTTCCCAGTGTTATTCAAGATGGTAATGTGAATTCCCTTCAGAGAGTGTGAGTGACTCTGAATGCTGCGCCTTGCCAATTGGCGGTAATAAACGTCCACTGAAAAATTACCATGGGAGGAAAACTCATTGTGTGTCTGCGTCTTACTTCAGCTGCATCCATGTGGATATGCGTCTCTGTGCCGGAGCTAATCACACTGTAGTGTTTAGCCTTACAAATCTCCCGTCTTCCGGTCCACGTAGATAAATCAAGCGATTTTATGGGTAAGAGGAAGCGCTTACGAGCTTAACTCCAGCCCGAATAAGAGCCTATATATATTCCGAGGCTAAATTAAAAAGCCTCCTCATAGTCCTCTTATCAGATATACGTAGAAAATAAAAGGAGCTAGTATCTATTTAGGGTTACACTCACAGATGCAGACTCATGTACTCATGTACACATTCAACTTCTCCCCATATAGAACAATGGGAGGATACGGAGCGTAGGGGGGAAATTCCCGTTCCAAGACAAAGTAATTATTACGAGGAGAAAGAATTGTAGGCAATGGCATTTCGACAGTAGTCTCCTCTCCTGCCCAGGCATTTTCTCCCTTGTAGTCAGCTAGTCAAGCCCTATGTTCTTGGGCAGAAACAAATAGAGACTAATTTAGTTAAAACTATCTAGTTTACTCCCAATTCTCTACCGAATTCGAGTCAGGGAGGGAAAGCCAAGGTTAGGAGAATGGAAAGAGGGAGATGTGGAGGGCGAGGCTTTTAGGAAAAAAACTAATTAGTATATTGGAGCCAACAACATGAGGCCGACAGGGAGCCGGAAACACTTCAATTAAAAAGCTGTCCACGGAAAAAAGAAGCCCTGTTAAGACAAGCGCTATTGTTTTCCCCCCACTTTCATTTTCTTCCTCTCTCTCTCTCTCTCCGTTTACTGTAGGATGAGAGCCGCGTGGAATAGGTTACTCCCACTGCCATTGTTCCTATTACCATAGCTCCTGGCTCTTCTTTCAGGTTTATCCTATATACTTGGACATCTTATAACCCTCGCTTTCTTCCTTCGCTCATTCGTCTTCTCTGCTCAAGGCTGCGGCAGTGGCAGGAACGTCTGAGCGGAAATTACTAAAATTACCTCCTCCTCCTCTCCCTCTCTGACTACACTTTAGACGAGGAATGGAATGAGGAAGGGAAGAAGAAGTAACCCTTCTGGTCCCATTAGCCAACGTGAGTGTTTTTAGAGTATATACACACACTCATGTCACATGGCCTCGCCGGTATCCTAACCAACTAAATGGCGTATTCTCCCAACTTGGTCACAAAATCTCATTACACCTACACTTTCCCTCCTCCTTATTAGCGCCCCGGAAGTAGCGGAATATGCGGAATTTTAGTTGCTAAATGTAAGGAAGAGAAATCTCATGTCTATTTTGTGTCATATCCGATGAGGTGTTATATTTAGTTTTCAAGGGATCCACTACTATTGTAAAGTGTCAGGCAGGGTACTCTGCCCGAGGGTACAAGGAGAGTTGATATAAGGGTATAAGTGGAGGATACAAGAGGGGCTTGGTGGATCTAGTACCGCTGTAGGTGCGGATACTGTAGGAGTATACAATTATGACTATGGGACTTCGGGGATGAGATAAAGAGAGAATGCTAAAGGTTAGTTAAAATGGAAATGATTTGGAATTTCCACAATGAGGTATCAGGTGGGTCATTTCCTTGGCAGGGACTCCGACTCACCCACCTTTTCCTTCCACCGGATAGTGGAGGAAGTTTCACTAAACGACATCGAGGATTAGAGGCTATATATGTGCATGTGTGCGGGGAAGGATGGGAGAAATAAATACTCTTCTCCTCTGCATCCAGGGACTTGGAAGATTGAGTTGGTTAAGGTGAGCGAATCTCGTAAGTGTGTGTACTTGTATGTGACTACAAGAAACATGTCCGCTATATATGTCTCGCAGCACACATACACCCATACTTAAAAACACTTTCCATACAAATATGCAGGGTGTCCGAAAACTGTATATCACATTTTTTACCCCCCTTCCCCACACCCCTAGAACCCAACCGCTTCTACGTAGATCAATGATTCTACCATCAATCGAAATCTGAGGCTTTAATATTTCGTTTGTTACCATGCGCGTCCAGATCCAAATCAGTACTCGGGTGCCTGCGGCTAGCTTGCAAAAGAAAAATTCCAGTGAAAGAGTGTTGATTTCATCGCCCCAATTAGGATTAAAAGCTCATGTAGAGGTCGTTTGAAGGGTAAACTATGACAACAGGACGGCAATGGTAAAAAATCCGAATAAATGATTTGTGCGTTAAGGTAAAACCGAAAAAAGCTCATACTATTGAGACAGTGGCAAAAGGCCTTTCGAACGCACTATCGCAAATGGCTGTTTGCGGCCTGGTTGAGGGGCTATTTGCATACAAAGCCCCCATTTGCGATAGTGTTAAAATCTGTGATCTTGTTACCAATGCGCATAGCTGCGGAACCAGCGCGCGGATCTGTACGCGCATGGTAATAAACAACATCTTAAAGCCTCAGATTTCGATTAAAAGTAGAATCATTGATCTACGTCGAGGCTTTTGGGCTCTAGAGGCAAAACAAATGTAACATATAGTTTTCGAACACCCTGTCTATCGAACACACATACAAACACACTGTCATACACATACGCATAGGCATACACTCACATACACGTATACATCGTTCGTAAACAAGGAGTGTGCGGATCAAGCGTAATACAAAGAATAACATTGAAAGGTGTGCACATGAAAGACGAAGAGTGCCTTGTGAATGGAAAACAAACAGGAGGATGTTGGCAAGATGTGAATGCGAATGGCTCCTCTGTTTTCTTTAGCCCCATCTTTTATGCATAATAATGTGCCTTCATCATGACAAGATCATCGTGTGGTGTGCACTTTCCCACCCCCTAAATAAAGAAGTAACTAGCTCGCTTCAATCTTTTCCCTCGTGTGTGTGTGTATGTACCGCTACATACATAATACATCTCCACCGAGGGTATCTTTTTTCTTAGGCGTTATTCATCTCGTACGGCTTTTTGCCCCCATCATATGAGGATATGCCAGTGGTAGTAACAGTACTGGCAGTGGCACCGGTTGTAGCGAAAACTCTAATCATGTTGACATGGTGCGCATCAAGTAGTGCTCTATACCCGTAGTCATGTGCACATAGTGACTCTGAGGGAGGAGAGGGGTTGGTGGTGCTCCTGCTACTGCTGGTGGGCGCAATTATTCCATAGGCGTCGACTATTAGTTTTTCGTCCAGACTTTCCAGTCTTAAACAAATGAAATTTCACACATGGAGTCACATATAGTGCGCGGACGGCTCCACAGCCCCATAGAGTCACTTGTCGGCCTTTATAATTTAGACCCGGGCCTAAGAGGGTAGTGCCCTGGCCGCGCCTGTATATAGAGAAGACTCCATTACTTTCTGCCTTATGCACATGTGCTACGTGATGATAACAGCCATGAAATAAAGATATTACACGGTCCTCTTCTCAACTCGCTCTCTCACCCTCTCTTTCTATGTCGCTTCCTCCTCGTCGACTGGCTCAGCTCCAACTAAAGCATGTCTAATATAGCCATTCATTACGGGACCAATTAAGAGATAGAACACATCTCTGACATCCTTCCCCTTATTTAATTCTCCAATTATGCAAATTTCCTTTCCTATTACCCGCTCGTCCCCGCCGTCGCTTCACACTGCCACCGAGCTGTTTACCTAAATTCTCACACAGAGTCGGCTGTCACTCCGGGTAGAGGATGCGGGGAAAGTCATTAAGGAAGATACTTCTAAATTAACGCCCCTTCATTTCTGTGACACTGCTATAATGAAGCCGACAGAGTCTCTGCTACTGTTTTCTCTACCCTCCCCTACCACGCATACTATAGTCTTCTACCCGGCTGAGTCACTGAGCTTGATCATGATTCCGTCCTAATAGTGAAAACGATGACGAGGGATGAGACTACATTGTACATTCCACTAGGCTAACAGAAGAGGTAGCTCTCATCAAAATAATTTTTATAGTCGACCTCAGGGAGCGAAAGGGTTTTGTTATTCCGAAACTCCCTCATCGTTCCCACTCTTAATTATGATAATACGGAGACAAAGTAATCAAATTTCAGCCTCAATGAGCTGATTTTATGCTAATTCTAAGTAAAGAATGAGTCATTGCTATAAGAAAATGAGCAAATATAGGGATGGTAATAGGATAGCATGGTAGCGGCTGAGCCCAGGAGGAATATAGGAACTGTAGCAGTGACAGACCCTTGAGAGACACATGCCATCGCGTGATTTCCCCGTCAATCCTCTTCCATGAGTATGACAATGCTCCAGCCGCACAGTGTACATTGGCTCTGAGGTGGGTTCTCAAAATTGACAGATGGAGGAAAAAGATGTTTTTTGACAATTGAAAAAATTTATTTTTTCCAGTCTTTGGTCACATTCAGATCCCCTGATGATAGAGGAGGTGGATGATGATGATGAGGATGGTGATGAGGATGAAAGACATAGGAGAAGATGAAGTTGGGAAATTCCATGGTGTACACCCATACAGATGTGGCATTGGAAATTAGAGCGTAAAAGTGAATCTGCCACCGTCTAAATGCATAGGAATCACTGAGGATGACACAGACAGGAGTCCCAGCAATATTAATAGTGATGACTTACTGAGTGAGTGAATTAGGAAAACGGAAAAATTAGCAACGCATGAGGAAGTATTTGATTCCGTCATCTTGTCTCTTTCTCTAGTGAGGAGGAGGAGGACGGAGTATGTGCCATGTGAGGCTACACGTATGCACATGTCTCTTTCTCACCCCACACACACACACATACACGTCGCTTTCCCTCTTAAGAAGAATAAAGTCAAAAAATGCATGAATGAGTATAAAAATGGAAAAGCCACGCCTTTGTTCAAATCAAGTATAATTTTATTCTGAGTCCTAGCATGTGTGTGAGAGAGGAAGAATGCGTTTGGCTCTGTGTATTTGGGTGTGTGTGTGTGCCTCCGTTTCTTTCCAACTTATAGGCAAAGTGAGAGTAATGAATTGGGAGCCATTTTGTTAGTTCACTCGTTTTCGCCGACGTCGTGTAGTCGGCAGTTGAGGACGACGCCCTTCCAGGCAAAGCCGAGATGTCGATTCCATCCAGCCCGAGTTCCCCTCATCCCGCTCCTCCTATAGCTTGTTTTCCTATCTCCATCTCTCCCCGATTTTAGCACCACGACCATCACATAGGTACTACTACCCCTACCATGCTCCGACTACTCCAAGTGCTACCATACAACTATCTGGCTCACAACTTGTAGGTATGTATAAAACTGATCCAACTCTCTCCACCTACCCCGCTCGGAACCAACGCCTCCCGCCACACTCTCCTGCTGTGCTCATCCGGCCACTGACAATTAATTCATTAATTATTTACACCAGAAATTGTGCACAATTAGTTTTCACCAACACCTCGGGCTAGACTATCTCTAGGTGTACCTCATGACATAAGCATGACAAGAGTCTAGATATTTCTAATGTTATCATTAATGTAGGTGTGCATAGCTGAGAATTTTCTTGGAGCTGAAACCTGAAATCAATGCCAAGTATAACTGTAGCAGATTCTCTATATTCATACACACAAATGAAACTAGAATTGGAACCGAAGCAACGGTGAGATCGGTGTAACGAGGGGAAAGAGGGAGAGAAAGAGAGTAATGTTGCTGATAAGTGATTGCATCGGCACTGGACTTGTCTCATAAGATGAAGTGAATCTGTACGAACCCAAAGGGAGAACCATAGGTTTTTTTCCCTCTCGGTCTCTCTCCCGCTAACGTTCTATCCTCTATTTGTTGGGAAATGGATGCTCCGCTTGATAAAACATCTAAAACATTAAATGTAGAAATGACCCTCATAGTGCTTCCTCCTCAGCCTGCGGTACTTCCTCTGTAGCCGACCGTTTTTTTGTATTCCGTCGCTTCGGTTTGCTATGGTTAATTGTACAACAAGATGCTGGTTTGCTTCCTTCCGCCGTTGTCCTCCACTGTTTTTCTACTGCTGCCCTTCCTTGTATCTTTACTGCTGCTACCACCACTAAAACTACCCTCGATGTACATAACATGAACAAATAACGAGTTTTCTCTCCCCCTGTTATATATATATATATGGATGGGGGAGAGGGTATAGTATGTACATACTCATAGATATATGCGATATTTATATATGTATTCTATATGATGGGTCGTTGGGCTGGGAGTGAAGGAGTGTGTGTGTGGTTATGTGGAGCTTAATGAAAGCTACACATTGGATGTACATATGTGTGTGGGTCCAAAGTTATGCTGAGACAAGATGGACATACTTGGATTATAATACTAAAACGATGGAGTTTTTACAAGGAGCGAGGGAAATATATCACGAAGGAAAAAGTCCGGGTTATTTCCAAGATGAGTCGACAACGATGACGGCGACGGTGGCGAGGACGAGGGAGTAGTTTAGAAAGAGGCAGAAGGAGGAGTAACAGAGACAGAGAGAGAGAGAAGGAAAGAACGGGGTAGAGAAGGTATGGAGGAGAGAAAACTTAGGGAAAAGTAAACCTTGGTAATATTATGCCTGTCTACACCCGCAAACAGGTATATTTGGATAGATAATGGTAACTAGTATATACTGTTCCGACGGATCTTTTTCATCGTCAAACGTCCCAGCTATCCTTTTTTTCCGTGTACACCCGAGGTATTGCTTTTCAACCTCCACGTTATACGCACGTATACACACGTACTTATGCCCATGTTCTCACATAAACTATAAGTTCCTTTGGTTTAGGTTGGTCTGAGAGTGTATGTGTGTGTACATGTGAATGATGGTGGTGGTTTGGTTGGAGCCAAGTTTTGAGGAGAAACGAGCGAATGGAACGTTATGTATGACTGTAGTCCTTTTGGTAGCTTGAGTGTCAAAGGGTTCCAACTTGGGTATATTATGAGAATCAAAGAAAAAAATGCTTCATTGCAAAGTTTTCCAAGCCCTTAAAGAGAATGATTTGAAGAAATAGCCTAACCTATCAAAGCTCGACAAGTCTGAATATATTTAAAAGGTATATGTATATGCATTCGTGTATGCATGAGTATCTGTGCGTGTGTGTGTGATATGAATCCCATCCAAGTTTCTCCTTTCCTCCTCATTCTGCATATACATATCCACACAAATACACACACACACACACACACACACACAATTCTCCACTTCACCGTAGCCCTCCACACTTCCCACTTTATTTCCACTCTTGCGTACTCATAATGTACGGCGAGGGCAATATAACCAAAGTCTCATGAAAGCCTCCAACTTTATCGAAACCTTAGAAGGGAGTGTATGCTAATGCAACGGAATTAATGGAACTGTTCTTTGAGAACACTTTTACTTTTAAGATTTTTGACTCTGGCTCTTAATCACAAAAATAGGCCCGCTATAACTACGAGTGAAAGTATCTAATAATATGTATATGAGCAAGGATGGATTCGGAGAAAATGTGAGGGAAAACTTTTCCTCCAGAGTTTACATTTTTCTTACAACAATGGAGAGATGAGTTGGCTTGTAATGAATATAACTTGAATTGGCTGTGGGAGACCCGCGGACGCCATCGGCCTTTCTTGTAGGCCTCTACTTTACGACCCGGATGAACAGACTTGATTTACTTCTCCTGGTAGTGGTGGCGGTTCCCTCGGAAGGAGGAAAAGGTTCTATTCTTGGGGATGAGTTCGGGTTTCGTAGCGTTATTATGCATAATTTTGGTTTTTGTACCCCCGTGTGTGCGTGTGACTGCGTAAATGGGTAGCGGGGTTGGGTGTATGCACTGATATTCACGCGATCTATGATGGCAGTGGGTATGTAACCCTAAATGCATAAGTCTAGCTTGTATTTTGTAGTCTTGTGATCGTATAGTATCTTATGTGGGGGTGTATGTTTTATGTGTTCATGTGGTGGCTGAATGAGGTTGGTGGGGGAAAATTATTTCACTGTTATTGCTCCAGAGTGTTAGGGAAAAATTAAAAGTTTGTTTTTTCACCCAAAGTACCCCCTCCTCCTTCTCTAGCGGCTTTTATAATAGGAGGACCGCGGAGAAAAGGAGGGGGTAATGGCGGGTCGCCCACTCTTCTCCCAGTTAATAAATCCGGGGGATCACCGGGTAATAAAAGCCAAGGAGCGTTTCCCAACACCATTATGACGAGACTGGGAGAGAGGAGGGAATTTTTGATTAAAACTTTAATGATGATATATTCAGGGGAAATTTCTTAAAGAAATGCAATAAAACCAGCCAGGCCCAGAGTTGGTATTAATTTTCCAAGGCGTTGGAATTAATCCGATTTTGCATTTAGGCCTTCCTCCAATCAAGTAATCTCTACGGCAGTCTAGAAAATTACGGCCGCCACCATTACGCCAGCCAGCCGCCATGGAGTCGGGGCAGGCGAGATGAGACGGCGGATAGGATAAGAGCCAGGAGCCTTGGGTAGTAATCTGGTACTGGCCGTAAAATTAATAGTCATTTCATCAGGGCGACGGTTTATGTCGGAAAATATTAGCAACTCCCGCTCTCCCGCTCTAATCCATCCGGCTTAATGTCTCCACCTATGTCGGTACACAGGGCTGCATATACCCTGTCCCGGATTTTTTGGCTCGGTCTTCATGCTCTTGTGCAATCACAAGCTCGTTATGCAATCGTAAGTTTTTTTCCTCGCCCACAGCTCCACTACTACTGTAGTAATCTCATCTCACTTTTCTCGGTTACAATACACATGAATGTGAGCGTGTCTGTGCCTGAGCGTGTCTCTGTACACGAGCGAGACAGCCCTGACGGTGGTAGTGGCGACGGCGGCGAAAAAAAGCTTTGTAGCTTCTGCCTTGCTTTAAATTTGAAATTAATGGGCTTACATTATTACACACACCATCGTCATATTATCATAGTCTCTGCCTTATCCCTCCGCCTCATAAACATTCAAATGTAAAATGCTCGTCGGGAAGTATGCGGGAAAAAAAGACATGAATAACACGATTGTACGTTCCAATGTAACTTGTTTGTTTGAATTCAAACTAACTCGCTCAGGAGTGAGAGTGAGGAGGACGAAAGATGGGAAGATTTTCTATACATGCGCATGGAGGAATAAAAAAATTCTATTCATAAAAATCCAGGCCCGTGCTAGTCGTATGCGCCACACACGAGCAGTTAGAGTATGTGTACTCATGGTAGTGCAGTGAAGTACGAATTTATTCTCTTTGTAAAATTACATACGTTTTCCTTATATGTACATGGTCCAACTTTAGGTGAGGGCTGGGTAACTCAAGTAAAAAGTCCCCGCCGCATCCGCCTATCTCCTTGGCTCTCACCAGCCGTGGAGAGCGCGAGAAGAAAATTTAGCCTTAGCTAAGGGATGGGACGTTGTAGCATGTATTCTTCTTGTAATGTATTCTAATTTTGGGAGAAATGTGTACTGTTATAATCCTCGGATCACATTATAGTGAAAAACAACCCGTAAGAAATGAAGTCGAGGAGCCAAGAAGACGCCAATATAGTGAAATTAATGGGCGATATGAATGCGCATGCAATTACGGAATCCTCATGAGCGTAACTTCAATTCTGTTGGCAACGATACAAACAAAATAGTATGCAGGGAGCGAGGGACACAAACATACACACACATCGAGAGATATTCTAATGGTAATACGCACTCAATGTTAGTATTCTGACTGTTCCAACCACCACCCCAGCCAGGGTCTTCCTCCCTCTCCCGCTTCTCCCAACCTTCTTCGTTGTTCCTGCGCTTCCCATCCTAGAACCCAACCATTAAGATCGAGTTAAATACCCAGGCTTATTGCTGTCTCATTGAAATTTGCATATTAACTTGCACATTTTCATAGTTTCCATTCTCTTCATAGTAGTATCAGTAGTGGTAGTATAGTAGTAAAATCAGTAGTTTGCTTGGTGGTAGCAGAACTGAAGAAATGATCTCTGTATGAGGCACCCAGGGAATTCCCTTCAGTATCATATTATGTGTGTATATGAAAGACCTTAATGTTCCATCTTTTCAGTTCGTCTTATTCTTCTCCTCTTCCTCCCCCTCCTCATCATCCTCCGCTGCTAAGATTTGAGCCTGTTAAGTAGCATCCAACTTGGTCTATAATCTTACCGATTTAATTCCGCCATATGTCTAACCTCCCTCTCCTGTGGAAAAGCACTGAACGAAGACAGAAAGGGAAGGTGACTGAAAGTGGTGTATGTACGGATGTGTATGAAAAGCAAGAGTATGGGAGAGCCCTTCAAGTTTTCCGCGCAAACATGTAGACGCACCCACACCCGCCCACACATTGCTCGCAATACCAACGAAGGTGAACCATTTCGACATGAAAAAAAGTTGGTCCTTTATGAATTTTTAAGAAGCCGACTCGAGGGCTTAATTTTCCAAAGAGACGAAAGGCAGAAGGTTCAATCTCCTCCGGAATGGAAGCTAATGAACCGGAAAAAGTCCAGTCTCCATCTTGATTGCGGTTTGAATTCGGGGAGAAAATAAAGGATCCTTCCTGTCTACCTATCCAATCCATCTAGTATACGGTGTGCAGAGCCCAATGGCACACGGGATTCGGGTAAAGAAGAGGAGTAGAGAAAAGGTTAGAGCGTACTGCTAAATTACAAGAGGCCACAGTGGAGAGGTGGAGGACGACTGCATTACATGGACAAAAGTTTTCCTTTGCGGTGATATCCCTAGTGCCATCTGATCTAGTACGAGGCTGTATATGCATGTGTACAAGCATGTGTGTAAGTGCGGGTTACTTTGGTAACCATCTTACCTATTTTGCATGCACGCTGGTCTTATCCTAGGCAATATGAGGATTTCCATAGTGAGGAGAGAGGAGTTGGTCTATGATCTTGCATGCTGGGAAAAATCGGAGAGGGTGAGTGAGACCGAGGGAATAGTAAATGGAGGAGAGTCGGTTGGCGAGGTGCGAGGGCCTAAAAATATATTGGTGTGCTATTCGGATGAAGCGGTGTGGAAAGGAAAAGTGTTGGAAACAAATCGCATGCATAGTAATCAGAAAAATGCGCCCATAAATTTCAACTTTTGTACATTTCGCCAGGCTTAAGAAGCTTCATTGTGCAAATGTGATATAATGAAAATTACAAGCTATACCGAAGAGCGAGTGGAGGGATCCGGGAACAGAAGAAAACTTCTTTCTCTTCTCTCGCTCTCAGACGTTTCAGCTTCTGGCCGTTTCTGATATAACTTTCAAATGTTCCAACAACCTCTATCTGAGTAAAGTAATTTTCAATGGAGATAGTCCAATCTTTTGTGTAGTGTCCTCAGGATTAACATACTGTGCTCCAGAGGGCGTTGGGATATTCAGCGGGGATTACCACCTCTTCTTCATGCTCCTTCTATGGTCCTCAGATTCCGAGGAAGGAGTGGAAGGGGATTGAAAGGGACAGATATCCTTGGGTTTGACCATTTTCCCTGCTCCTATTTCCGAATTACTACTATTTTTGTATAGGAAGGAGATAAGAAAATGAGTTAAGAAACTCGGAATATTTACTCATTGGTGTCTCTGCTCTAGTGTGGATGTGTACGTAAGGACATGCATGCATGTGTGTATGAACACGGCGGCTGGTAGTACAACTTTCTTTTACTTCCCATTTATTCTTTCGCCTCAAATGACTTTTCCTGCCCTTCCATCCTCCTCCCCGCGCGCGTCTTCCAACTAGATCCTCTCCTTCTCACACTCCCGTCATTCCTGCATCGTCTCATTTTTCCTGATCATTCTCTCAGCAAGGAGTAAATGCTAAATAAAGCCGCCAACTATATGCGTCTCTTTGGCGGACTCCGCTCTGCGTTCCGGTAACACATAGTCATAAGGAAAGGGTCCACCAGCTCCGCCGAGTTTTCCGTGGGATTTTCAAATGCGCACGACTACCGCGACCTTATCCTGGACGCCGTATTCTATACGTAAGTATAATTGTGCGTGTGCATATATATATATATATATATATATGTTCGATTCCAGCTCTACCGTCACTTTGCCTTGTATTCAGGCATGTTCGGACTATACACTTTTAGCCCACACAGTCCACATGGAAATCTGTCACAGGCTCACGGCATGCTTCATTCCCTACTGTTTTATTCATAGGCAGAATGACAATAATAATTTTCCCTTTACTTTCATGCTTTCTTCCCACCAAGAAGGACATTAGAAGGCATTTGAGTTTTTCCATCCCTTATGCACGATAGCCATTGTCCGCGGAGGATGTAGTAGGTACTAGTTTGTGTATGCTGTGTGTCCCTGGAGCCAGGATTTTTGAGTATGCTGTAGTAGGGCACATGCTCCTATATACTGCCTATGTATGGCCTCCTCGTTTCATCTAATCTCCATCTTTGCCCTATGAACGAGCTCGCTCTCGCCTGTTCCCCAAACTCGGAGTAGAGCCGGGCTCTCATTCATTTACCCGGTAAGGGTTAGAGGGAGATATTAGCTGGGTGGTATATATATACATATAGGAGGATGGAGCGGGTGTGGGAGAAATTGAGGAAACGTTTCATTCCCACATTCTATGACGGAGGCAGTGGGGGCAGCCCTAAAGCCGGAAGGCTCACAACCGCTCAACTCGTACGTATGGGAGGAGGAGTCTTGCCTGCCTGCCTGCCGCCTTTATGCTCAGCAACTAACCCTGAGTTTGCCTGGGAGAACTTTTATATTTTGTGACGTTTACGAGCGGAGCTAAAAAGAAGAATAATTTAATTTCTAAGATTCACCCTTTTCTTTTACTTTTTTATGGTCCTGCATCTAAATTACATCTAAATTTTGCATCCCACCACTCCCCCGGTCCCGGTGTTTTTCCTCGCATGAGCCCAGGATGTTTGTACCAATATATAGTTGCACTCTCTCTTTCTCTCTCTAATTTTCTAGCAGAGGACAAGCAAGACTGTTTTGAGATTAGGGTATTAAAATCGAGAGGAAATGACCAGCATTCCTAGATGTTTTCGCCGCCTCTACACAGGGAAACTAAAAGGAAGTGTTTTCACCTTTCAATTTAGCTGAAGGGATTATTTGAATTTTGCGCAGGTCATCAGCCCGCTTGTTTCAAAAAGGGATTAAGATCAGTCTGACGCTACAATCCGCCGCATATAGCTCTCGGCGCACTCGCGTGTGTTTGTATTTCGACTTGGGCGTAACAAGTTGATAAAGGGGGGGGGGGGTGAATAGAAGCCATTACAATGTCAAGCGGTTGACAAAAAACAGACGAGCTGGGTTTGTACGAGAGAGAGCAAAGGGAAAAAAGAAAGGTATGAAGAGCTAGCCCGTGCCTAAGCAGACGGTCGTTTGCCTTGTAAAGGTTATTCAGGTCTGCCTGTTAAGGAAAGAGAGAGAGAGAGAGAAAGAAGGTAGAAAAAACCAGGTGGTGGCTTCAGTCCGTATGCGTGCTTATGTCGAGGATACTACGTGCAATATGTAACACATGGCTCTGAGGGTGAAGGAGTGATGTGGCTCGAGTACACTTCTCTCTATGTCCCTAATGCACAGAGGGATACATGCAGAGTATCTTTTACACCGTGCAGTACCACGCCAAAGAGTTTAGAGAGGCGCAGTGGCGGTGAGCGATAGTGGTGGCAGGAGTACCGTGTATGAATTTTGTACGCAGGGTCGCCGTAGTTACTGGGAGACAGGATTAGGAGAAAAAAATATTCAAGTTACGCATAAAAAATGAACCATCTTTTTTGTGGGATAAAAATGTCGCTTTGAATTGCACTGGTGCATTCAGACCTTTCCCCTATGTATGTCTGGGCTGATTAGAGTACTTGGGCAAGGACTAAGGGGCATGTGCAGGGATGTATGGTTGTTGTCCCAGCAGCAAGAGCGGCAATGCTAGTTGTAGTAGCTACTTGTTTCATCACAAGAGAATAGATCATTTGGGAGCACGACCTCATGCACTAAAGGGATCCCTTATTACTTATTCTTTTATATAACGCTCGGCGACTTTTTTGCATCATCGGTTGAAATTTTTTTTGCGGGCTGCCTCTCGCTCGCTCTCTCTCTCTCTCTTTACTACCTCTTTCTCCAGTTTCCCTTCCGATGCCGTGTGCGGACGATCATCATCATCATCATATGAAAGGGGTTTCGAGGATGTCAAACTTTGCTCCTATTACTTCCTACCAATAATATATTTTATTTTACAGTATCATTCATCCCAACCTTCATGCCCTTTTCCTGCATCTACCAAAATCCTCCGTGTCAGTGACATACATATCTGCGTATATACAGCAGCCGGCCTGGAAGAAATTTTCTCGCTTAGAATCATCAGCAGGAATAGCAGTAGCAGGAACAACAACTACAACAACAATCTAACCTCATCTCCGTAGTAGATGATCGTGGTCGGTGATGGGGGCATAAAACTTATACAGGAAAGACCATAGTAACAATTTTTTAACCTCATCGGATAAGGGTTAGCAAAAAACAACTCGGCGTGCGTACTCCCCATTGTCTATAAAAGTAGGTGGAATGGGTGGCTATGGTCGCTGTGCTGTCTCTCGTATTTTTATGTATAGTTTCAGGTCATATAAATCAGGCATACGTAAATGTGAGCCTCACAATTAGCAGTACAACACGGCTCGTAGGGACATATGAGCCGGCTTGTGCGGTACTATTCATATTCAAACCCAAACCCTTGCATTATGAGTGATGCGATAATATAGATAAGATTCAAACACATCGGCCCTATGGCTAACAATCCTGCCCTATAAGAAAAAAAGGTGTAAAAGCTCATGTGAGAGTGGTGATGAAACATAGCTCATATCAGCAGGAGTTGTAGTAGTGGTAGTCAGAGGAAAAAATTTGGTGCTGCAGGACAGGATACTCCAAAGGTTTGCCCGGGCACTCACAATAAAGTATGAAAATTATATTGAAGGGGTACTAAGAGGATTTTGCCCATACTGTCCTTTACCTCATCAATATTCGATCGAACCTGAGTGATCAGCAACAACGGTCAACCCCAACCTTTCCTTCCTCTGCTCTCTTCCTCCACCCGTGGGCGCCGGGATTCATGCATTGTACTCAATCGGTATCCGTAGTAAGTCTCTCCCGATGAGAATCAGCATAAGCCTCTCCACTCTTCCCAACCACTGTGCGTCTGAGCAGAGGGGCGAGAGGAATTACAATGATACATATATGCGTTCTAAAGTTTGAAGCTGGGACTGCTATTGATCAAAAAGGGTTCAAACATGAATTTAAAGAATTCAAACATATTTGATGAGCTCAATCATACAGAATGTGTTCCATATTCATTCAATTTTTACCTATAGCTGTAGATGATATAGCTATACATCGTATAGCTGTAGATTTGGGATACATACGGATAAATTTAAAATTCCATCTCAAATTCAAATTTGAATGTGAGAATTTCAAATGGTAAGAAATTAGTGGTAGTAATATTGCAGTTATGTAAAATCAGAGGAAATTGTGGCGAATTCTAGAAGATTCTGGACAGTGTGAAAGTTGGGAGGATGCCGACTTCTTTTGTCATCTCCAATTGGAGCGGAGGATAGTGTGGACGGGGTCGGGAAACTACGTAGTTGGAACAATAGGCTAGAATTTATCTTGAATGGAGGAGAGAAAGAACATGGAGAGAGAAACCGAGAGAGAGGATATGGAACGTAGAAGTTTGTGCACAAGGGGTTGAGCAAAGAGGAAAGAGAGAGAGAGGGAAGACAAAGTGCGTATTTGTGCCTCCTTATTAATTATGCGGGTCGCGGCCATGCAAAAAAAGCGTCTGTAGTCACAGTGAAATTTTCGGATCGATTCGGGAGGAACGACGGGGAGGTTGGATGCGCGTGGGCCGGAGAACAATCCCATTTTCTCATGGAGAAACTCCCCGGCTCTCGCTCCCCTTCTCATTCATTTGCTGTCGGGAAAACTTGAACGCCATGATTAAAACCGGGCTTTCATACGAGAAAACAGAGGCTAGTGAGAATTCAATTGGAGTCACATAGGGGCGTACATACTTATCCCTCCAACTCCGTCGTCCATGTCCCCGTTTTTCATCTTGCCTCTACTCACAGTGAGACAAGCTGGCCACTCACGTTTGGACTGAAATAATACACTCTTGCGCAGCCCCGAGTAATTAAAACTCGTAGAAAATGGCTATACGGTGGACGATCAAATTTTGGATAAATCTCACCATGTGTGGGTTTTGAGTTGGGTATTCCAGTTGTGGTATTACACCACCTTATACCATACCATAGATAGAACCCTCCCGTTCCGCCATTATTCCAACGGAGGAAGGAGAAGAGCATAATTTTCATACGTGCCGCGATCCTCTCCAGAGAAACATAAAGGGACAACATAAACGAGTGGTTGTGGCGGCGGCGACGACGACGGCGGTGGTGGTGGTGAACACATACTTTCGGACAAACTTTCCGACTCCCCCGGCAGCATATGGCGTCTTTCCTCTACTTACAGGCATATGTAATAGACGGCTCAACCCATCGGAGCTTCCTAATGGCTTTAGTAATTCCTTGAAATTATTAGGAAAAATCCTATTAAATTCCTCATCAACTTGAGATTAAGATGATTCTTGATGAAAAGTTGAGTCTTGCGCAAACGGAATTTAAATTACCTACACTTCTAATTATAAGTCTCATTAGGAGCTCCACGTCATTTGCCATATCCATCCATTAACCTCCCACACTCGTAATACCTTTTATCTTCCTCCAACGAGCCCTCCCTGGAGGCATCTCCGTCTATCACTCTTACATTACACTTATACCAACGCACAGCTGTATGCATCCCACTTTCCATTTCCTCGAAATCCTTCCGTACATAGCTTCTAGGGCAAATTAGGTGTATGTTGTGAGTGAGACTGTGCATCTCTCTGTTATAGAATAGCGAGGATCAGATGCTCTTAGCAAACTAAGTTTCTGCATAATCTTCATCCAATCTAGCTCACACACGGGCTTCCAATTATCTCTGCTTTTTAATCTTCTCCCTCCTTCTCTTCCCTCTAGTCCCATAGTCTATTCAGCCGCGTTCTCTGCCTAGTTTTCCTCTCACATTATTGACATTCAGGACTTATTTGCAACATGAATTCACGGCTTCCCAAAGTCTCTCCTCCATATTGCCTGCAATTAAGCTCCTTCGTTTGGGCGGCGGAAAAGAAGGACCTGAATATGCTCTTCCTGCCTCTTTCTCTCTCGTACTCCTCTTCACATTATGAATGCATGAAGGGTCGGCGGAAATTAAACCTTGAGGTTGGTTACTATGGCTACGTGTCCCGGAACGTGGGATGCGGAAATTTTTACTTTGGTACAAATTCCAGGTGATTGGCCGTGCATGCATTTTTGTTTTAAACTGTAGTACCTATAAAAACCATGGTTTAAAAAAGGGCAGAACCGATTAGTTATTAGAATAAATCTCACAGAGTGCGTAAACCTGAGATTTCGAGGCTTTTGAAAAGGAAATCACAACTCTTCCACCATAATTGTGAGCATTTGAACATTTTATAGGCCGCTTTCTGTGCTCCCTTATGTAGTTTGTAGTTGGAAATAGAGGAACCAGTTGGACACAAGGCTGGATGGGGCTGACGGGGTGGGAGAGAAATGTGCGGCCGAGCTGTGGAAGTGCCGTAAAATATAGATTATAATGCTCTTCGGTCGATGAGCTATTGGAATGACTATGTGGGAGACTGTGTGGGAATGAAAATGTCATGGTGGTGGGGACATTTGTGAGGAAGATTAGAAAAAAGGAGAGGAGGAGAAGGAAGTAGAAAGTCTATATGGTGTTCTGGTGTTCCTTGGGGGGCCACACATGTATGTATAATAATAGGAGCGAGGACGAAATGCCAAATTCAGACAAAATTCTCCTCGCTGAGCGGAGGACCCGCGGAGCGTCATATATAGCTTCACTTCCCAACCCAGAAACTATTTACAATGAGTCACAAGTCACGCAATTGTTTCGTTTTCTTCTTGTTTTATAAGTCCTCCACACACATAACATACAGGCACACACATACATCCTCCTGATTGTTTCAAACCATTCCGTCCCCAGTGAGTAGGGCATCATCCAATTGTAGTACAGCTGGAAGTATGGACACGAACATGTCTGACAGAATGCACGTACAGCTTCCCTCATCCCAAGGCTCTAACCACCTCAACTCGATGACATAAAAAACCCGGGGAAAATTATAATTTTAGCGACGCAACGGATACAGTGTATAGTAATGTGTCATACAAATACATGTATAGATATTATAGTGACAGATCCAAACCTTCAAATCCCTTGCTTTGCCCGGCAGTACAAACCGAGAAAAATAGAATAATATTTTCCCCCAGACTCGTGGAGCATAGGCACAAGATAGTAGCGGCGACGGAGGGATTTCACTCAACTAATATGGTATGCTACACACGAACGACTCGCAAGAAATTTCCTCTCATTCATTTCATTATTCCAATCCAGTATATTTTATATCCCGGGTTCGGTAATGAGAATATCAACCAGTCAGTGTCGTTCCGTACATGGAAACAGACTGATTTCCACCATATTCGCCGCGGCGGCATAATAATGAGTTCCTGAGAGGGAGAGAATGAGTGGAAGAAGGTGAGGGATAACTGAATGGAAAAGTCAATGGTACTTTGGACTCCTTTAGATATTATCTCTGAGAGTTGTGTCGGAGGGTGCTAATAAAATTCCAGGAGTATCCTCTGCCGCCATGTCACAAGGCCATGGAAGAACATATACAGAATTTTCAATCAGTGGTAATAAGAGCCATCGTAATAAAGCACGAGCAGGATCCATTAGTTTCAATGTTTGCCTGCGCCGACAAATTAGACGCAAAAAATCCACTTCTCGCCCCATAAAAAATCTCTGTCGCCGTGACGACACGACACTCTCGTCGCCGATCCAAAATACAGGCATTGAAATGGAATACGGTGTGGGGCTGGGGAACGCACGGGAACCACAGTGTTATAACAACACAGGTAGTCATGGTAATCCCTTGAATGCCTATTCATTATGCACCAGATAAAGGAGGCGAAACAAAGGGACTGTGGCCTGCTCTTGTCAGATTAATCCGCTAAGCACACATAACAACTACTTCTATTACTTTCTCCGTTATACAATGTAGCATTTCTAGTAATAAATGCTGGGTAGCCTTTCGTCCAACTGAATAACACATGTAGTGATTCAGATGAGGGAAAATATAATAAAGTTCGGAATGGATTGGGATAGTGCCCAGAAGGACCTGGCTCATATTTCGAGTCGCATTAAATTTCTCACAAACTGGTCTGTCTCCGGAATATCCCTAAGCTGCTGTGTGCTGGAACAGTGCAGGAAAGTGCAGTGGGAAAGTGTAATTTGAATATTTAAACCCCTGTCCTTATATGCATATGAGCCTCCTCACGTTCTCCAGTGCGAACACAGTGTTTTCCCAGACGTCCACCCTGCGAGTGAGCATGGACCGTGCAAATAGATCATACAAAGATTGTATTACATTCAGAGGGATTAAAAATGTTGGTTTATTTTATTCTGAAATAATCACTCCTCACGCCTTTTTTGCCGGCAACTCAACCGGCTTATGGGATAGGTAAATGACCATCGAGTGATGAAGATTACAGTCATGGGATAATCCGGGGCTCTCCCTTTCTAGTCTCTATTATACTCTGAAAGCCCCCAAGATTTCTGAACGCAACCTTTGAGTACTAAGGGGTCAAGATGATAGATAAGTATATAGAAGGTTGAGCGGATCCCCACTGAGCTGACAGTTGGGCGTTTCACATACAAATACGACGTCAGAGTCAGCGGGTAAAAGCGCGCGAATCCGCTCCTGCAGAGTACAGAATGCAAGTGATTCCTTCTGCACCTGAGCTGCAGACATAAGAAGTAATTTAATGTTGACTGAGATTATGACTTTTACACGTGCTAGTGAGGCGAGCAGATATGCTCAAGTCTAATAGACATTTTGGCTCTGAGGTGGTGTGCCACCGTCTCCTGACGGATGCTCAAATACCTCAGAAATGGAGTATAAAATGTTGTGGTGCGGATCAAAATTGTCCACATATCTACAAACTATCTTGACCACTTCAAAACTATCAATAACTATTTTGAGACATATCCATATTTCGGTACTTCAAACTTCATTCAAGTAAACGACTTAAAGTTCCGGTTGTACCAATGGTATGCATTTTCTACCTGAAATGGACAGGAACAAGGAAAGAATAGTAGAGACGGGCCGAGAAGAAATTGTTGTTAGATTTAGAACAATCAAGTGAATTGGGAACTGATAATCGTCCCTTTATGTTCTCATGTGTTACTGAATTACTAGAGATCATAATCTTTGAGCAGTCGAATTAGACAGGAACACGAAGATTGCACACAGAGAAGATAAAATGAAATTGAACTAATTGTGAGTCAGATCGAAGCCCAGATTTGTTGGCTGGACAAGTGAATTATGTAAACAACTACCACGAGAGAGCTTCGGGAATTAAGTATTCAAGCTCAAAAGTTAATGATATTGGTTCAGTTTTAATGTAAAGTAGAACACAAGAGAACATAACGACTTTTGGTAGTTTACAATTCACTATATCTAATTCACTAACTCTCCTGCATTTTGTATTCCATTTCTGAAGTATTTGAGCATCCATCAGGAGACTATGGCACACCACCTCAGAGCCAAAATGTCTCTTAGACTTGAGCATATCTGCTCGCCTCACTAGCACATGTAAAAGTCATAATCTCAGTCATTATTAAATTAATTCTAATGTCTGCAGCTCAGGTGCAGAAGGAATCACTTGCATTCTGTATGTACTCTGCAGGAGCGGATTCGCTCGCTTTTACTCGCTGACTCTGACGTCGTATTTGTATGTGAAACGCCCAACTTTCAGCTCAGCTATACTTATCTATGATCTTGCTAAGGGTTGAAACAATCAAACCTGGGAATTCTCTTTTTCCATTTCGGGCACATGTGGCAACATCCTTCCAGTCGTAATGTGCATAATATATGTAGCCTGACCTTCTTGACTGAAAATATGCAGCCCCTTTCCAGATATAGTGTCCTTTCGTATTGATGCACGGAGGACGCATTTGTCGTATGTATATATGATCGTAAACCCTTTGTGCGTGCTTTTATGCGTATGCGTATGTGTAGTGTAATGGGGGAGAACCTTGAAGAGCGATTTCCAACTAATGCAATGGAACTGTCGGAATTACTCCACATACTGAAGATTGAGAAGGCATACCTACAGGCTTTGTCACTGGATAGACTAAAGAGCAGGAATGTGCTAAAAGTAACTACAGGTTTGGGATTTCAATATGCGAGTGAACTCCTTGGCTGCCCGTATCAGCATTGGAGAGTGCGTTTCGGATATATGCTGAGAAAATCTGTACATAGCTTATACGGATGTTAACCTGGTACGTCAAAGGGTACAGTCTCAGCATCGCGATCCAAAATATCAACAAGGACAATACGTCTACGGTAGGGATTATACCCGACTGACTACGGCGGGTCTCGGGTATGAAGCAATGAAAGTTTAGATGGTGACATTGGAAAAGAGCCAAGACGAGATGAAATAAAATAGCTGGAGTTTAAATCGAGTGAGGGGGATACGGCGGACTGTATGGCTGGCACGGGATGCCCTTTCATCCCCACACGTAAAAAATGGACCCTAAGTTCATTTACATAGATTAGCACTTCAACATCCTCCCCGCTTTGCTAATTTTCCGCTTTTATCTTCGCTGCAGTGCTCGAGTCAGTGTGCGGGGATGAGCTCGATCAAAGCCCAAGAGTGTCAAAGTAGTGGGAAGAAACTGGTATGGGTGTGTGTATGTATGTATGTGCATTTGTGACTGTATACAAAGGACAAAATGGTAGGAGTAGTCTTGTAGCTGCTCCGACACCTACTATTACTACGACGACGACTAAATTGTAGTACCACGGTACTGCACGCTCCTACATACATGCTATGCGCAGGGACGACGATGACAATTCTGTGCAATGGGAGCTCTATCGTGAATAAAGTCTTGATGGACATGACGGTCATATTTATCCATGTATATACATACAGATAAACTTCTGAGTTTGAGATGCTAGACGTGTAATTCCCTTTTGGCTCATTCCGAAGGAAGTTTTAATCTTCTCTATTATTTCCCCCTTTTTAATCACATCCGCGCGCGAGTTAGAGCAAGTCAGAGAGAGAAAGGAGAAAAAAAGTCGTGGAGCGTGGGGCTCACATTAGCCACGAGCTGTGGGTTGAGTGTACGTGTCTGTCTACGCATGGAATAGTTGTCTCATTTTGTTCGCCCGGTTTTAGTTAGAACACGCGTCCATATGCATAACTGCCTGCTCCACCACCCTTTTTATCTCATTTCTTCGTCTTAATTCCCTGAAAGTTTCTCATTCAGAACCCCGCTGGAAAATATTTTATGAGTAATTAATATAGCCATATATCTCACACCCTCCAGACACTCCCGTTTCTTTTCTCTGGATCAACATAAATTTCCCTCAATTAATGTCATTGTTTAGGAAATGACACCGTCAGGTCTTGGCTCATTGTAGCTCATGATCCTGAGACTGCATCTGCGTGCTACATCGAAGCTGTCCCCAGTTATAATCACAACAAGGCAGATGGAATCATTTAACATTACCCACATTACGACTTGTCTGGTGTCACTTGAATTCACCACAGATTATATACATCAATAATCCTCATCTTTTCCGGGTGAATTTTCCCTCCCTATTGCGAAGTTTAGGATGTCGTAAAATTCATTTAAAATGAATAAATGTTTTCATGGTTTCCCCTTCACTCATTCATTAAAAACTGAGATCACTAACTTTTTAATGTCGTTTTCAAAGGGACGGTCGGTGACCTGAGTGAAATTTAGGGGGAAAGAGTTGCTTTGCTCTGGGAGTGATGGACAATATTATTTCCATTAATTTCCACGCTGCTGTGGGAACGTAAGATAACTACGCGGGTAGAATGACTTTTTCCAGAACATGAGCGAATAATGTATAATTAATATACGGGCCTTTTACACACAATCGTATTTTGAAATTAAATCGCAACTAAGAGCTCCATAAGACATTTCGGATGGGAAAGCAGCTTCTTGAGCCACATTTTTTTAATTCAAATTTTATTCCATGTAAACATCTTTTTAGTTACATATTGGTTACACTCAAAAGTGCGGATTTATTACTACTTCTGTTGTGCGTGAGCATCTTCGAGCAGTTTATTGTGAAGCCTTACCAGGTTAAGTTAAGGTGGGGACTATGAAATTTAAATACAATTCATAAATACTTTGCCTACACGGTAGATCCAAAAACTGCTCATTATGACATAGAAAGACTGTAAAGTGCAATTATAATGACTCTATTTATTTGCTCGCTTTGGGAGAAGGTCCTTACCGAATCGCTTCCTACTCGGAAATCCAGCGGAATAAATGTTGATTCTTCTCTCTATTTATTCTCTGATTTGAGTCTGATGGTGATGCGAAGTGGAACGAAAAGTGATGATACACGTACGTATAGATGACAAAATAAAGCCCGGTGTACAGTTATACTGAAATTCCCTGTACTCCCCCAGTGTAGCAGGGAGTACAGGAAGCTTCAACAGTCACATGTCCATGGCTTTTACTAACAATACATGCTACGATACGTCGATGGTTTATTCATGGAATCGGCAATTTAAGTGGAAAAGATGTAACAGTGAGAAAGCAAGCGAAGACGAAGACCTTATCTTGGAAATTTTCTTCTCGTTTATTTACGTATCAGTTTTTAGCCACGGAAGTAACTTTTAGCAGCCGTGCTCGAAGAGGCAATAAATTGCTCATTCCTGCAGGCAACAAATAAAAATTTGACTCGCATCAAAATGACAGGTATATTCTGAAAACGGGCCTTTTGCAACTTTCAGGTTCAGGTTCTTAGGAAAAGTTGTTTTTTTTGAAAAATTTCGAGAAACTGAAAATGACAAAGTCATATGGTGGGCAAGTGATGACGTCATTATTAAGGACGTCAACGACCTGTTGGATGAATTGCGTGAACTAGCACGCATATGGCCCGGCGGATTGGTGCCCTGCATCCTAAGTGTTGACACTGCAATTCAACGGGACGCAACTCTACGGGTGAAGTTATTAGACATACCCCTGTAATGCTGGTGTAGACACAATGCAATTGTGAGTACAGCGATGGTCGTTAGGTGCCGTTGCGGCAACAATACACATGGATTAGTCTTATGGGTGTGCTTGAAGCGTTACGCAGCCGTTTCTGACAACACTGTCGCGCAAACAAAGGATTCGCATCATGCCGTAAGGGGCATGAATAATACGCAGAGCGCAAACAAAGGATTCGCGTGATGCTGCAAAGGCCACCGAGTTAGGAATTTCGAGAAGAATGACAGAGGTAAGGGAAAATGTTAAATTGGAATTTACACTAGTCAAAATTATTATTCACACGAAATAAGAATGAAGTCATCAGTCGGTCGTCTTAAGTACTAGTCACAGCGGATAAGAATTTAGTCATCAGTCTCTAGTCATAATTATTAGGGGAGCAAACAACAACGTAGTCATGAGTTTACTCATCATTATTAGCTGTGGAAATAAGAATTTATAATAATAATAATAATAATGCTTTATTCATTTCTTTACGGGCTGTTACCCATTACAACAGTACATTTCAGCATAGGTAAGTTACAAACTTGTCAGGGGATGAACACACAAGTCTTGACCATTTCCTTATCTTCTCCGACATCAGGAATTAGCATGGGGATGATAGGGCGTCTTTCTTTCTGGGGAATTCCTTCGCCGAGCAGTCACCAAGCGTCGTCCGTCCGTCGTACAGAGAAGTTAGCCAGTCCAAGGTGGGGGGAGGGGAATTTTGCCAGCCCCGGGGACTCGAACCCCGTACCTTTGCAGTCACAGTGGAGTGGTTCCCATGTTGAATTATTACCTTGCTGCCAACGAATTTACAGTTTACTTGAATATAAATTACGTTTCTACGGAAGACAGGTCAGATTCACTAATCACTTCACTTGCTCGATAAATGCGATGAAAATTAAAGGAAATTCCGAATTTTATATATGGTTTCATAATGTGGAATCATGTTACACGAGTTGCTTCTGAGAGCAACTCGAAAACTGTATGCAAGCTTCAGTAAACACATTTTTTTGCCAGGACTGAGGCTGGGAATGTTGCAAAATCATTCAGTCAGCACAGGCTATCGAGCAACTTGCTTTCGGTTAACTGATGCTTTCGAGAAAGGTGCTTTCGGTTAACTGCCGCTTTCGAGAAACATGCTTTCGGTATTGCGATTGCGATGATTATACGGATGGATCATCGGAAGAAATACGGTTGGTAATTGCGATTGCGACAGTTTTCTTAAATTATTGCAGCAAAAATTTGCTCTACATTTTCAGTCAAATTACACAGAACTGGTGTAAAATCAATAATTCAAAAAAAGCTTGCATGCTTTAAATTTTCCCTTATCCGAGTGCAGAAGACCTAAGCGTTCGAAAAACCTTTCCTTCCGTTATTTGGATTAGAATGGAACAATTTCAATCTCAATTTTTTTGAAATTTTGACAACATTAAAGACGTTCTAAAAGTTGATCTTTGAGTCAAACGCAAAAATTTACGAAAAGTGAATTTTTTGCGAAGCAGCAAAGGGCCATTGGGCGCTTGAGAATCCCTATGGGAAATCTCCGACTAAATTCCCCAGAAAACCATTTTGGTGAAATTTAAAATTCGAATATTTTAGAAACAAGGCGTTAATTGGGCCAAAGGTTTCTTGCATTCCACGGATGTGTCATATGCCCTATGAAACCCAATTCCATTCGAATGGTATACCCACCATCAGCTCCTATATAACTTTTTTGTTGAAAATGACGCTACGTTCCTGAAAGTACATAGACAAAATCAGTGCCATTTCCTGCTTAAGTTGAGGCACAACTCCATCTATTCTATTACACCAGAACTTCTTACAACCTTGCATTGACTCAAATAATCCGTGTACACCTGAATTCATTGCAGTGCCGCCGAACCATTCGAATCCGAATGATTTTATTTGAATGGAGATGGTAATACCAATGGTGACATTTGGATGGTAATACGAATGGTAATGGTGGCCCTTGCAGTCTTTCCGATGGCGATTGGGATGGTAATGGTCAAAACCATCGGATGGTAATCCGATGGAAAGGGTAATGGTGATGGTAGTGGACATCCCTGCTTTCGGTTAACTGACGCGTTGGAGAAACATGCTTTCGATTAACTGACAAGTTCGAGAAACATGCTGTCGAGAAACTGACGCGTTCGAGGAACATGCTTTCGAGAAACTGTCTGTTGGTAAAGTGACGTTTCGATGAAGAAGAGTTTCGCGCAACTGTCGACCTTGCTAGGTTCGGCAAACTGGCGTTCGGAAAACGGTCTTTCCGATAAACTGGATATTCGGGAAACGAACGCATAACCGACAATATATTTTGAGCAACTAGGCTCAATATTTTAAGTTCCTAATAGTGACCTCATTTAGATAAAGAATAGGGCACAGCTTTGACTACTAAATCTGGGAATCGTTGCTTTAGCGATTGAAGCGGTGTTCAAGATTCCGCTACTCGGAGTTTGGCAGCGACTGGGCTTGGAAAGAAAACCGTCTTGTACAGCGGCTTTTACACATTTTATAGAAATGCGCAATCGCACACTGATATGAATTTCCGAAGTTCGTGCATGCCATAAAAAAGGCAAAATTTCTGTTTCTGTATCTGAAGTAAATCCACTTTCGTTTCGTGCAACTGTTCAGTATGAAGGCTGCCTTGTTTGTTGCAAATCACCTTGCGTGCCTCAATATAGATTTACTTTATCCTTACGGAATATTTCTTCTGGGAAATAACGTACCCATACCCACCTATTCACTTATATTGAGCCTCCTCCAAGCTAGGCTACCCTTCTGATACGGAATGAAGTGACGCATGCAATTCACTTAATAGAAGTGTGCCTAATTTAGAGGAACGAACAGAGGTTTGAAATCTAATCAAAACGGATGTTTACAATTTAAACTTTTGACATATTTACTCTATTTGTTTTATTTCTGCACACAAGGGAAGAATCCCACCTGTCCAAGTAGCACAGAGTGGACACTATGCTGATTTGAGAGGTCATTCTAGGTCTAAGGTTTAGAAA